>OX637866.1:36523080-36771648 GCA_951802705.1 Netelia virgata
AAATGCCCTGAATTCAGTCGATAAAACCTCGTCCCAATTCATTTCACGAGGTATGTATTGTTATACGCGCGCACACAAACACATACATACATACATATATATATATATATATATATATAACAAACATGGTAGGATCGCGAAATTGAGTCCAGCATGAAATTCGAAGAACGCGAGAGAAAATGAATGAGAACGCGAGGGTCGAGGGAAGGAAGAAAAGGAGGAGAGAGGGAAGGGGCTTTTAGGGATGAAGACGAGAGGGGTTGGGCACGTGGATCCAGAATCGATATAATGGCGCTCCGGTGTAGAACGGCTCGCGTATCACACGTACTCCTCGTATAACGAGCGTACGCGTAGATGCCCTACTCTCTTTTTTTTTCGTGGCATTTTTCGAAGTACACGAGCGGGCGTCGGCTCCAACAAAAAATTCATTTCCTTATAATTAACGAGTTTCCGCGGAACAAAAGTATCGAAATACCAAGAAACGTATTTTACATTTAATTACGGCAACAATTTTGAAAACATTAAACAAAAAGTGAATAATCTACGCGAGCAAGAGCAAAAATAGCAGGGAGCAAAAATTCATTATTTAATTTGATAAAATTCATGTTTGCATTCAACGAAAAATAAATTCCCTGGTTTCGTGTGCGAGAAAAGTAAGTTGCCGTAATTTGACGTATGTACCGGTGTATCTATATATAGGTACACGCGTACATACGGTTGTTTGTCGCCAGGGGCCAAAAACAGGATTTCGGGGAAAGCTTGGAAATAGATACATTTCATACAGCGCGTACGCTCAAGGGCCTGTCGTACTCCGAAACGGTTTATATAATATCCATTTCGGTTCACGAAGGTATACGAAACATGATTCGTGGAATTGTATAATACAATATCGATAATAATAATAATAACGAGGGGGTTTTTTTTTATTATTCCGTTACACAAGAGATTGGCTATATTAAGTTTATAGATTATATACTTATGTATATTGTTTGCTCTGAGCACAGGAACTTTGCCGGAATCATCGAAAAAAAATAGGGATCTCCGTATCACCGCCAGACTCGCCATTCCCACCCTCGTCACTGTGAAAGAACGAGGCTCGCGAAGAGATAGAGCCTCATCGTCGAGTTTTGCTCGCAGACGTCTCGAGGTTCTCGAGGCGCCCTCGTCGTATCACGCTCGAAAGGAAAAACGCGCGTGACACGAAAGACGAAACATCTCCGGGGCTTTACCCCTTTTTCGCTCGCTTTCGGGCGCGTAACGGTGTCACCTCTTCGAACGAAGCGAACAATCAGCCTGTGAGAGTTACGAAAAAGAAAGAAATAATAAAAAAAAAAAAACATTCGGGCTTTTCTCTCACATTTGTTTCAGTTTCGTTTTTATGACGCTAGAGATCACTGTCTCGTTTGTCCCGAAAAATGTTTGGGTCAAAGGTCGCGATAGGGCCGGGGGAGGGAGCGATTTTACGATTCGGCCACCGAGAGAAACTTTGATTCAAGGACGACGATAAAGGTTAGCGATGAAAGAGAGAGAGAGAGAGGGCCGGGTTAAAATCGTTAAACTCCGTGGAAGTTTCGGAAGACGAAGTTTTCCGGAAGATCGTCAAGTTATAATGTTCGTACGTTCGTTAAACAGGAGATACGAGACTCGACCGGTTGCTCAAATCGACAATTTGCAAAACTCATTCCCAGAGCTCGTTCGACACTTTTCCGGAGTTCGCTAGCTACCAGGCTGTAGAGACAATACCTACAGCGAAGTTTGTCTCCGTCGAACGAAAGACCGCGGTGGTGTTGAATTTACCGGAATAAACATTGAATTTACGTAAAGTCGAACTCGCGTATCTCGACAGTAGCGGGCTATTCGATCGCATCGTTCCATCCTATCGAAGATTTTTCGCTCGAGATGAGTCTTCTCTATTGTTCGACACGAGATTACTAGGGAGAAGTACAGATGGCGCCAGCTGTATCTCGGTTCGCTTTCTCTAAACTTATCCGCCGATCCGAGGATCGAAATAAAATAACTCGAGTCCGAGTTGATCGAATTCGAAATAAGGGATGAAATAAGATCGTGAAAACGCGTGGAAAATAATAAATATCTTAACATAAATCCAAAATGTTCGAGAAATATCTCGACGTTAGGATCGATCTTTGGCGCGTGGCTTCTAAAAAGATCGGGGGAAATTTATCGGACCTTCGAGCCCGAGACCGATCGACCTTTACCGTCTTTGCCAGGACTCGAGGATAAAACCCGACGTTCCGTAACCCCGCGATAAAAATCGAAATGAACGCGATCGGCGTGTCCCTTTCCGTTGTCCTTCGTGACGTCCTTTGCTTTTATAAGTACAGGAATATTCGTGATATCGTCATCAACGACGAATCTCATTCTTTTCTCACGAAATCGAGTATTCAATTTCATACTCGATATTAGGACGAGACACCGAGAACGATAATATCGTATCGCGTACTAGACCGTCAGTTACGATCTAGGGACATTAAAACGTACACGCCCGTGGCAAAATCCCTCAAGATAAATACGGAAAAGACAGAGAGTACGTAACGGAACGCGAACGAAGATAAAGTGTCAAGGATACGTGGGGAATTGCTAAAAAGGATACGCGGTCACGAAGGAATGAAGAACCCTGAGTTTTTTTCCATAACGATGACAATATTATGCTATATATGTATATATAGCATATATATACGTGCGTACGCAATATACACACGGCGTGTGTGGAAGCAGCAGGAAGAGGGAGGAAAGAGGCACCCCGTTATAACCCCACGCTACGATCAATAAACGTCCACCTCGTGTTGCACCTCCACCCCTGCGACGTAACGCTAACGCAAGTTGCACGTACGAACGAGGGTTCGTATCGGTATATATACATTTATTATTGTATTATAACATATCTGTGAACCAGGGTTAAACATGTGTTCGCCAAACTGCTTAATCTAGATGGCAAGGAAAAAAAAACAGACACAATCGATTCGATTTAATTATTAAAGGGACGTTGATTAAATCGTATAAACGTTCTCTGACGCGGGTAATAATTTTACCAACGATACGAATCAGCCTCTGCTGAGTTTCGATCGTCAAGGGGTTATCTAAGATTCTGAAAGATTGACACAATCAGACTTAGGGGTTTTGCACAGCTGGTTGTTATAGAGGGCACCCTCTCGTATTAATTCGGGCGATCTCGTACCCTAGATAAAGTTTCTCACCAATGATCGTACAGATTAACTTTCCTAACATGGATAATGTACGTTTTTTTTATTTCTCCCGACACTGGGATACATTTAAACGTTCCCGGGGGGCAAATACTCTCACTGAATTCCTTCACTCCCACGCATCTATCGTTCTCTCTGTATCAATTCACAGTTTACCCACGCGTTTTATTCACCTCCTTTGTCCTTTCAATGTCGAATCGAAGTTTATTTCGTGAAATAAAACATCGTTCGAGCCATATTTTTCGATAATACGAAAAAATTTCAAAATCAAAACGAATGATTAGCTGATAAGAATCATATAACGTGCGAAACATTAATATTTCCCCTAATATTCGAATCCTCGATAATTCGTATAAATTATCCAGCTGGAAGAATACCTATGCAAGAAAAAGTTCAATAATCACCCTGATCATTTCCTCGCACGATCCTAGAATTGTGCTCGATTCATTAATTCTCCCATCTCCCTTATCACGTGGCAAATTTCGCATCATCGGTTTTTTGCTTTGTTTTGTTTGTTATCAAGCCGGCGTATCGATTGCTCCGATTTTTCGGAGGGTTATACATACGGCAGAGTCATCATCCCTCGTTGAACTTGTGTACAACGGGAGAAAGAGAGAGAGAGAGAGAGAGAGAGAAAGGGAGGAAACACAACACACGACGGTAGCGCGCGTGATTTCATCAATCTTGTTGGTCCAACGTTGTGTGTAACGGAGGATAGCCCAGAGCTCTATACCGTAGTATATAGGCGTCGTCATAGCTGGACAGCAAAGTAAACGAACGTATAACAAACTCCCCGTCGAGCTGTGAAACACGAGAGCTTCTATCTACCGTTATTTCTCAAGTCTTGTCCGCACTAGCGTGAGCTACGTGCTGGGATAATCGATGTCTCTACTTCTCACGCTCGCGCTCTTTCCCATTGTTCGTATAGGCGCGAGCTTATCCCTGTGTCGTACACGTGCGAGAGAGTTTGCGTGTGCGCTCTATTCGAACGAGCCAACCTGGCTCCCTCCTTATCCACGTGTACTATTGACGTTGCGAGAGTCGCGCGAGAGGGCGTGTATTCTCGTCGCCACAACGTATATTTAGTGCATCGTTGCAAAATCCAAATCGATTATTAAACTATATCGACGCATAAAGCTCGAGCCTCGCTTACGTACTCGACTTATCATTAAAATTCTATCTTACCGCGCACGCCTACGCAACGCCTCGTATACCTCGAGAGCATAAATCTCGCGCGAAACGATTTATAAATAAATATACGAAGAGGGTGAAGAAAAAGAAAAAAAGAACCTGGAAAAATGTTTGCGGTGATAAGAAAGGTCGTGAAAGGGGTTGGTATGCGCTGGCTCGACTATCGGCAAAGGAACGATGAATTTTTCATTAAAATTCGAAGAAAAACAGTCAATATGCAAGGAATATAAGACAATATGAAATAATCGATAAAAATCAATGTCGATTTATCTACCGACCTCGAGGAAGAAAAATATTCTCATAATTCGTGTTATTTACACCTCCCTCTCGTAATTCTTCTCATACCTTTTTCTCCTTGTTATTGGAGCACGTAGGTAGGTCGCAAAAAAGAATATAATTTATCGTCGGTAGAGAGACGAGGAACCTTCGGGATCAAACTGCGTCAGCGGAGTAGGTCTCGAAGAACTGTCCTATTTCGACGATTGTGAGATCATGCTTGATTCTCTCTCTCCCTCTATACCTATAGACATATATATATATATATATTCCTCTGCCAATTCACTGTATATTCGCACATATGTTTATCGCGAAATTTAACGACGACTCAATGGATTGGCAGAGGGATAAGTGCGATATAACTGGCGATATAGGTTATCATTCTATCCAATCAACTCCCGACGTGTCAATCGTTGTGTTCACGTCGCCAACTAACTGCGCATGAATCCCCGTTCCCGACGAGGGTGCGTTTATGACTTTGACGAGGCGCCGCCAAGCCGGGCGTCGTCCACATTGTCGTCGACGAGAGAAAACTGGTTATAGCAGACGAGAAAAAATATATATAGAACACCGGAGACTACGAGAGTCATCCAAGAACGTCATCCGGACGCAGAATTTATATGCGCGAGAAGTGTAGAGGGTAAATTAACAAACAAAGAAAAAGAGGGGTGTGCGATGCCCACGGGATCGTCGCAGAAATTCTAATGGCGGAAGGGAAAAGAGCTTCCCGTAAAGCTTTGACGACCGTCGTTCGTTTCAGCCTGTCCGTTAAGGAGGACGACCGAGAGTGTTCGCCTGACCACGCGTTTAGCTTTACTACTGGCTAGCCGGTAGACACGAGGCTTCGAAACTAACGGGCCAACGGAAACGACGGACGACAGAGGGGATATATATATATATATAGAGAGAGAGAGATATGTAGAAATCGTGCCACCGTGTAATTTCGCAAATTGTCAGGCGTAACCCGTCGATTTTCCGGAGAGAGAGAGAGAGAGAGAGAGTGGGAAAGGGAGATACGAATTCAACCGCCAATTTCCGAAAAGTTGCACCGTCGAAAATGGCACGATCTAGGCGCAACAAGCGAGTTTCGCGAGGTCTCTATTATTTATCACGATATATCGCGAGCTTTTAAACGACGATTTTAATTGCATTTGGCACCGAAGAATTCGAACAAAGTTCGCGGAGTCAACAGTGAGATAATCGAACGATCTATTTATTTTGATTTAGATAAGAATCTTTTTAATAAATTTTACAATTAATCACCGAATAATAATAATTCATTGAATTTTATTATACATTTGACGATGTCGAAATGAAATTTATTTTGATCGCATCTATCTTGTTTTTTTTTTCTCTCGTTATTGTATAAAAGTGTGTATGTATGTAAAAGGTATATTACGTATGTGTGTCAGTGACTTGAATAACGTGTGAAAAGCGCAGCACGAGAGTCAACAACTTTTCGAAGGAGGAAGAGATGTACCGGGCCATATAGAAACGTGGGCGATGATATATAACGCCGTCTCTCTTTTCTCCCTGGCTCTCTTCCTAAAGGCCGAACGCTGTTGCTTCGACCTGAATTCTTTCGAGCTTTAATGCTCTATATGCGTGACAATAACGTATAGTTATAGAAAACTCACTTCTCTTGCAAACACGATTCGTATCGGCCTAATGAAAATATCACAGGAAAAAAGAACATTTCAAAATTGAACAATTTACTTCGTCCAAATAATTAATTATTTCATTAAAAACTTGTTCGAATCGAATAAAATACAACAAAATATTGTTTGATATCATAAATGTTTTTTTCCCCTTTTTTTCATTTTACGTTTCAAGTTTTTCAAAGCGTTTGTTCGTGAAAAAATCTGTTGTTTTTTTTAAATACCGAGTTTTGACTTTTCGATGAGAAGGCTCGAGGGCGTTCGGTGTTACTCGGTCAATGATGGATTCAGTAAATGGCGTGGGGTTAATTACTTACTCTCGTGCGCGAGGGTGACTAGCGACCCTTTTTTTGTAATGCACACCAGGAAGCCTGGGACTATGGCGATGTGACTATTTGTCCAACACCCCCTCCCCCCTTGCCTAATAATGTATGCATATTTAATTAAAATGTCGTTGCTTACGCGAGAGAGCCAACGGGAAAGTGTGAAAATTACTCTTTTACCGGACGGTCTCGCGATTAAAAAAGCTTTCAGAGCCGACCTCCCTCGTCTCGTATTGTAGACATTACGAAAATTCGGTGCTGAAGATCACGAGAAATGATTACCCGCGATTCGATATATTTAGTGGCATGCGTTAGAATCGAACCTCGATAAGGTCATCTTAACCGAGGGGTGAACGAAAATTAGTCCGACCTCGCGGTAAATCCATATATACGAAAATCAATAGGGCCATTGAATCGGAAGTTGAGTGTCGCACGATTAGTCGATCAAGGATTGCCTCGAAAAAACAAAAAAAAAACCCTTCGATAAACGAGCGATCGGCTTTATTCGATTTGCCGCACGATGATTTATCGATACGAATAACGTATCCTTTCTAACGCAAAAATTTGTATTCTCGGGAGAACAATAATCGTTTTTATTCTCTTCACGTATATATTTTATAATAATTTTGTTAATTTTTTCAAGCCCTTGTTAGTACAAGATGGTTCGATCAAAAAGTGGTAAATATCTACAAAACGGACGGACGAGCCAAATTTTTGAGGACATTACATATGACTAAATTCATCGGAATCCAACAAAATTTCCTTGTGCTTTCTCCGCCATTTTGAAAAAACGTAAAAACAGATAATCGTCGATATCTCGGCTCTTACTGGTTGGATTTTCATTTTTTTTTTTAGTTTTGTAGGGAAAAATATATTCTACGAGTTTTGTTTGAATAATTTTTCGATATCTATGTATGAAAAAAAGTTACGATAAAAGAAGTGCGACTAAGTAATGTTAACAATTTTGTATTGTCGATTATAGCGCCCCCTTTCGATTTCATCAAATTTGTTTTCGAATAAAACTTGTAGAGGACTCAATTTCTAATTTCTATATGACCGATTTTCCAATAACTCAAATATTACCCGAAATAGAAAGCGTCGAAGTTGTCTTTCTTCATTATAATTGTAAGTAATCTAAAATCAATTAGCACCCAACAATGCAGAATAACCTACAAATATTATAATTTTATTATTAGTTATTATTAATTTTAGATTAATTATGTTCTTATATATATCATAATACTAATAGAAATATTGTAATAATAAAAGAAAATAATAATAAATTACTAATTAATTATTATTATTATTCAAAAATTATAATAACGCATCATACTTTATTATGCTGCTTTATTATAATGATGCATGAACGTATGACACTGTATTATAATTTTTTAATAATTCTTCAAACAAAAGTTGTAGAAAATCTTTTTCCCAACAAAACTATAAAAGAAAACAAAAATGAGAATCCAATGAGTAGGAGCCGAGATATCGACGATTATGTCTGTTTTTCAAGATGGCGGAGAAAGCACAAGGAAATTTTGTTGGATTTATGCATCTGTAATGACCCTCTACTTGTCCTAAAAAATTTGGCTTGTCCATCCGTTTTATCATTTTTAAATCTAACTATCTTGTACTATGTTGAAACTCTCCGTGGAATTTTGCGCCCTTTAAACATTTACCGAAATCCGCGGGTTTCAAATGATCGCTCAATCTCGTTAAAATCGCGCGTGGAACATGAAATCCGTAGTGGTGAGAAAGCTTTCTGCGAAAGTTGTCACTAGAAATCTCCCGGGCAAAGACAAAATACTCCCAGGGCGGAGTAATATCGGAGGTAAAGCTCGGAAACGCTTTCTCGCGTACGTCGCGTGTGCTCGGTCCATGCCGATGCATAGAGAAGGAGAGAGAGAGAGAGAGAGAGAGAAGGGTGGGGGGAAGCTCATGGTTGCCTCACAGCAAAGTCGTGTGCTTGACACACGACGATGCAGGATAGAGAGTACGGACGCGGAAAACGCGATGTGCAACACGGTCGTGTCGCATAAATTTAGACCCCTTACACAATATTTCCGCGTCGGACGAATAAAACAACCGCCCAGACAGAGAGAGAGAGAGAGAGAGCCCGGGATTGCTCGGGTAGCAAATTTTCATACGCGCCGCGGTTTGGCTCCTCGCGGTTCATAATACTTTATATACGTGTATTATCGCCGAAATTGCACAAAGTGCACCCTCACGGGGTTGTCAAGAAACTTTTCAACGAGTATTCAGCACGTCCCATTGTTCGACATTATAAACAACACTCGACGCATTGTTCCGCATTTATAGTTACAGCGGGGGAATGCGGGCGCGTGCAGCACGTGACGGTTGAAATTTATCCAGGAAAATTGGTAGAATGGAGAAATGCCCAACTTGAATGAATAAAGGGAGCGAGAGAGAGACATGGTGATGATAGATTTATTATGCCCTAGCTAGCTATGGGGCAAATTTACAAAACAGTACAGTAAAATAATTAAAGAAACTTACACCTCATTCGTTGAGACATGAATAAAGCGTTGATGTAATATACATATATATATAGAGTGAGAGAGAGAGAGAGAGAGAGAGAGAGAGATATCAGGCAATTATAACCGACGCAATTTTCCTTAATTGTTCGTCTGCAATAAATAAGGAATTTTTTAATTACCGATAACAACGAAATATAAAAAGTATATGTGATAAATTTTGATATTACAATAATGTTATCGATATTGAATTAATTGCAGAATAATTATGCAAATATGTACTAACAAGAACGTGATATAATATTTGGAGATAAGAAACGATTAAATAATAGATACGGTGGTGTGCCGTTGGCGCGTTGACCTTTTTCAACATGGCGCGAAATTGTTCAGACGTTTATTTCGATACGATATCTCGCATGGACGGAGATCGAGAAAAGACGAGAACACGACTGTGTAGCAATTTGAGGAAACAAATGGGATTGTAATATATACCTTACACGTAGCAGACCCTCGATCGATTTTACCAACTGCGCTGCCACCTGTTTCCTCGGAAAGAACCCTAAAGCCCACAGTTCGTTGAAACGGTATTAAAAAAAAATGTTTTTTTTTTTTAAATTACCGTCTCTGCTTTCAGAAGAAAAAGTCTGTCGTCAAAACTCGATTCCTGTTTCTACTCCCGTTCAAAAAATAAAATTTCTTTTAACAATAATAATAATAATTCGATTAATCTCTCGTATTGAATGAAAATAAAAATTGCCAATCGCGAATGGCGAGGATCATAAAAAAATAACCCCGCGGTTTTTAATACGTCGAAAAATTACGAAAAGTTCAAAGTGTTACTCTCGAGCTTCCGTGCTCTATTTACATGAAAATCGATGATTCAAGAATTCGCGTTTCCGTTATCAGTTCAAAGTGGACGTCGACCCAATTATTTCCCTCATCCCTCTTACGAGCAAAAAGACAACACGTGGCTCTGATAAAAAAAAAATAGAAAAAAAAAAGTTAAAATATCCAAGTTTTATCACTCCTCAGTTTGTAAATTCAAAATTCCCACGAAAAGAATGAGGTCAAGCGTCAACCCGTACATAGGCACACTTAACGTCATGCGAGCTTAACGACCGATATTTTAGATTTTCTTTTCTTTTCCTTTTTCGGTCCGCTCGTTTAGGATGTAATTTTATTATCTCTCGACATTACCGCTCATACGCCAATCTCATCCGCAAGAAAAGAGAAAGAGGGGTATCTATCGTCCTCGTAACCGCAAATTACCCGAGGAAAGCAACGCAAGAGACATTCTCGGTAGAAACAGAAGAAGAAAAAAAAACTGATCATAGACCGAAAGTACATCGTACGAAGCTCGAGGATTTTTTTAGACGAGACTACGACGTATTATTTCCATAGAAATACGCCCGGGTTCAGGGTTCGTAAAACATAATGCTAAAGACACTAATAAAAATAATAACGGCCGAAGCTCTCAACCGAAAGACCTAACGTATGCGTTTGGCCACATTACTGCAATTTTTAAATCGCGCTTGAAAAATTATTACGGTTATAATCGCATTTTATCGCATTTTCAAAAAAATACCCCCATTCTCTCAGAGAAGATGAAAAAAAGAAACTGAACAACGCGTAGGGTTGAAAAAAGCGAAGTCCCATATTTTTGGCAAGTAATAACCTCGAAATTACATCCAGTTGTAAATACGTAAAAGATCAACGAGGTTACGATTTTAATCATTTTCGAATCCTAATTAAAACACCCCCTCAAAAAGTTCTCTCGGATAAAACACGAATTTCATCACGAAATTGGATGAAAAATGAACGCATGAAAAACTTTTCGGCAAAACTTTGTTTTCAGCTTCACCGGTGACACAGTTAACAGTTCGGTTGAATTTCTCTTGTACGAGACGAATATCTCGTTGGAACTAGCGCGAACCTTATGTACCCGGACCACATATATACGTGTACTTTGGTCGAAACGATGTCATGAAAGAAGGGGAGGGGGGAGGAGGTTTCAGTGAATTTGCACCAACTTCCGTAACCCCTTTGTAACTGTTCCACAAACAGGCTTGACAGTAGGACCCAATATTCGACCGTCAAACCAAATTGTACAGAAAAGTTATATATACGTCATATTAGCGTGTTCCAGAGATAGACTCTCTCTCTCTCTTTCTCTCTCACTCTGTGTCGCGAGAGAAACGGTGAATGACGTTCACTCGAGTTTGAGAGGAGAGCTTTGTTACTCGAAGACCAAGCCCGCGACGACGACGCATTTCCATAAATCGATATTAGTATATCCAACCCAGTTGCGCCTTGTGTGTACGTTCCGACGGTCGCCCGTGACAAAGTATGATGTATTCGAGTGTGCAAGCTTTATGTCCCTCCCCCTTTGCCGTCGCCGTTCTGCCGACGGCGAAGAAGGGCTCAATGGCTTTTCAGAATCGACGCTTAATTGTTGCCGTGCTTGAATCCGCGACCTTTGATCATATTTTACTTTGTTGCTTTTCTTCTTTTTTTTTTGTAGGTACACGAAATGAAAACATTTACGAAACAAAGGAATTTGTATTTGAGCGAAACGGAAATAATCGTTTCGATGAATGCATTTTAGGTGAACGAAGAAAATTATTCGAACATCATTTTTCAAAGCTTTTTTTTAAACTCGAGCAGCGAACACGCCATTGAATATTATGAATCTTTTATTTCGGTTGAACGAGATATTTTTCCAATTTCGTAAAACGTACGTATACGTATATAGACGTACGAGTAATAATGCACGAGGGACGATTGGCATATTTTCGCGAGAGCACAGAAGCAGATCGATTCGTAGCAAAATTGATGAAAACATTGAGATATATGAGAGTCGTAACTCGATTGAAATATTCTTGGTGATGCGTGTCGCAGAGAACCTTTTGCTGACTCTGTTCTCCTCTTCGATCGATGAAAACCTGAATGTATCGATAAATCGCGAAGAATCGTCAAATTTCCAGCACCGCGTTTTATCCCACGCGTAAACAATTTCTTATTCCAATACTTCATTTTCAAAATTCATATTTATATGAAATCTCTTTAATGAATATGCGAAATTTGGATCCATTTGATCCAATACACACTTCGGTCGATTTATGATTTATAATTCTAAGAATTTGTCGTTTATATAAACATAATTCGTAGAAATCCCATTAATTTACGTAAACAAGTTTTCGAACGAAATTTCTCCCCTGTTTATTAATTCCTCGAACCTCGGACGGAAAAAAAACCCCCACGTACCTACATTATGGTGCTGGAGACTTTGACCCTATCGAAGTCGCTTCGAAGAAGGGACAAAAATATTATTCAGGTTATCTACGTTCGCGGAACGTAAAAAGTACCGGGGACTACCGTACTCTCGACGAAAAATGTATACACACATTTATTCGCAACCCTAGCTACGTATACGTAAATAGGCAGAGGCCCGTCACGAAAGATTCGATCGCGAGATCTCTTTCTCATAAAAAGCTCAGCCCGCCATAATCGTAAAAAAAAGATTGCCCCCTTTGCAACTCGCATATTCGTCCTCGGCTTGGTTTTTTGCTTTGCTCCCTTTGCCACGAGCGACGTCGAGGCCTTTCGCGCTATACCGCCACGTTTGCGCGAGAATTCCACTTTTAGCACGCGGGATAATAAACCCCTGGCTGCACGAGGTCCAGACCGAGCTTTGCTCGTTTTTTACTTCTCTCTCTCTGTCGACGATTTTACTATTTGTTTTTCCTGTAATGCGTGCCGTTTTTGCGTCCACGGTTAAGTCTGTGGTGATTTTCGAAGCACAGTCGAATCGATTATAAGCTCTCGCTGGCTCGACCGAAGAAAACACAGCCGGTCTAGCCAACACACCGAGAGCACTTTCAACAGTTTTATTTCCGAGCTGATTTTTATTTCTCTCTCTCTCTCTCTCTCTCTCTTCTTTGTTTTTGAACAACCAAGAAAACATTCGCTCGAGAAATCTTTTATATCTCGATCACCTGTATTCTGGTAAAAGTTCCAATGTTTATTCCACCTACTGTTTCGACTCTTTTTGTTTACGTCGATGCATTCGTACGTATACGTACACATCGCAGCAAACGGACTCGGCTTACCCTGTATTACGCCACGATTAATTGGCACTATGAATTATTCAAGAGGCTTCTCGATCTCCCCGATTCGACCAGGCACCTCTCGCGCCTAATGAATTTCCGTTCGAATGTACGAAGGGGGCGGGGGTAGTACAAATGCATTGGCCAGCGAGGTACGTCGACTATGGCGAACGAACTAATAAAAACGCAAATCTCTTTTTTATACCGAATCATGATTTCTTTTTTAAATCAATTTTTCAACGTTTATGAAAAACAAAACAACAAAAAAGGAGTTAACTACGAATCATGGACAATTTTTACATAGATCGGAAATGAAAAATATCAATGAATAGAAAAAATTTGTCAATTTGGCCGAACCACCGATCGCATATTCAAGCGTCGAATAATCGTTTCACACGGATCAGCACTTTTTTATAATAGCGATCCATCGAACAACATACTTTTTCTCTTCGCTGTTGCAAAATAAAATTAAAAAAAAAAAAAAGATCTCCGGCGATTCATTTATTTTTTCAACCCGTGTACATTCTCGACCGGTGCTCGATTCTCGTATACATAATTTTGATCTTTCGTTTTTTGTACACTCCGAGCACGGGGAGTCGATTAATCGCATGACCGATGCCTCGATCGAGAATCGTTCGATCGGAATAACGCGCTGAGTCACAGCTTGTAAAATAGTGTATAGAATTCTCGTTCCCGTATACGCACCACGAGTTGGAGAAGACCAGCCAGGGCGTCTACATTCGATGTTGCACACATATACGCGTATATACGTATACACATACACATTTATGTATGTTGTGTGTATATAACGAAACGACTAGCGATGAAAGAAAAAAAAACTCCAACTCCGCCATTAGGACCGGTGCGGGAACTTTGCCACGATCGAGGAGGGAATGTTTTTTCTTTTTTTCTTTTTTTCTTTTTTTTATTTTTTCGTCGGTTATTTCAAGTTTGGCGATGCGCCAAAAAGCTCTTCCGCTCTCGCTTCGACGTTGTAACTCTCGATGCACATGCACATTTTCAACGAACGTATCTATAGTGTGTGTATCAGTAAGAATATACATATATATACGTAGGTATATGGTATATAACGTATCTATGTTGCATATGTACCGTATGAGACGAATGGCCTGCATTGAATTTCTAATGGCGAATCGAATAGGGCGTTTCCCCATATATATACTTATTTATGTATGTAACTCGCAATATTCAACTTTCTCCTCGACCTACCTTTCGAACATTTTCAAACTTTGGAAGAAAACAAAACGAATCGTCCGTATTTCCGTAACAGAGACGATCATTTTTTGCAATTGAACTAGAAGACCTAAAGGAAAGTCCACGGTACGAAGTTGATCGTAGGACCACGAAGTTCCTTCCAGACGCAATATTCTACTCTCTCGTTCGAACTTACTTGTAACTCTCGCATCGTGAAACTAACGAGGAATACCAATCTAGAAACCAGATGCACCTTAACAGTCTTCAAGATTGTGCAATCCTCGGCACTCGAAAGCTTTTTGCGGAATTAATTCGCGGAGATTCAACGATTCTCGATATGGTCGAAATACGAATTTCGATCGAGTTCATATTCTCGTTGCGTTGAAAAATCCTGAGTTTTTCGTGACTTTTTTGGGGTATAATCCATTTGACTGCGTGACGCCATCGAACGGCCTGGATAGAGCGAGCCAAAAATCGTACCTATATAACGGCGAACAAGGAAATTCGTACAACGTTCTTGGAATAATAGCTTAGTCATGTGTATATATATGAAAAGAAAACACGAAAACCGTGTACTATATATGCGAGCGACCTCCCTCGTTACAGTGAAAGATACATAACGCATTGCTCGTTTTCATGGACGCGAGAAAATTGCGTCGCCCTGTTCTACTTTACTTCCCCGATCGTCCCGTGGTTTTTATCACCGTTTTACCACTTTTTTGCAATCCTTTTTTTTTGGTTTATACTCCCTGAATTCTTTAAGTCTCCGTATGAGTTAAAGAACGACATTGTTTATTCCTATCTCTCGTATGAAATAAAATCACGTGAAAGTGCGTTAAAAATTGTCGAGAATGATCGGGCGTTCTCGAATGTGGGTCGAACAACTGACCTTCAATATGGGTAGGGCAAGGGGTGGAGAGAGGCGTAATAACGCGAAAGAACATATCTTTCTTCAAATGTCACGGTTCGATTACCGGCTGCGGTCTTAACTTCCGGATGGTACAATGTTTTTTTCCTTCGATAATAAACCGAGATACCTAACCCTCGAGTAGTCAAATTATATTTTATCTCGATGGCAAAATGTCCGCTATCGCGATTGACTCGGCTATAAACTGGATGTCGAGACAATATTTTGGCGATAGTTACGAATTACGAGTTAGACCCGAGTCGTAATTTCACGTGAAGTATTATTTATTTTGATCGTACTCGTGGATTACAAATATGTGCAAAGGACGGACCTAAGGGTAAACGGCTTTCGTCGTCTCTGTGTGCTTACTCGTTGGTGTCCTTTGTAGAGTATCGACCGACCGTCGCCCTGTCCTTTTCGATTATATAGATTTATGGGAATCGCTGAATTTGCAATTTGGCAGCGGTTTCTCGCTGACTCATAATTCATACCGTCGTGATTTCTCGATGCATGCTTTCGATCGTCGAAAAATTACTTAATTGAATTTTCGGATACGTTTTCACGTTTCTTCGAAATATTGCAGGCGAAAATTCGTTGTATCTTACGAACTATTAGAACACGATTAATAGCTATTAAGGATACAACATCCCCTATCGGCCATTTTGATAAAACCGCAACGAAAGTCTCGTTTCTTTATTTCATTTTATTTAAAAACAAATTTTTTTTGCACGCGCACGTCGCGAAAAGCAATTCGAGGCCAATCGTCGAGGAAGAAAATTTATCTGTCCGGAAAATGCATAGATTTTGAGGACGATATACCGAGATAGAGATAGAAATGAAGATTTATAGCGACAGAGGGAAAGAGATAGAGGAGGGCACCCGCGATAGTGTGGTAATGGGTAGCGGCCAAGCCAAACACACACAGCGTGTACGTGTTGGAGAATGAGGAACGAAAGAGGGATGTGGAAAGGGGTTGATTGTAACACTCGAACTAAAAGCCTCGGATGGTCGGTTCTGGGCTCTCGGAGTGGCACGAGGCAATGTTATACCGGCAGCGTGTCGTTAAAGGTATACGTCACATTGAAAAATGCCACGAGAACGAGAGGGAAACGATAATATCGGAACTTGGCTCGTCTCCCTCGTGATGCCCGACAGATGTGAGTGTGGCTAACACTTGGGACGATCGACGCGAAAGAGCTCTTTGCTTGTACGTTTTATCGACTATCTTCAATCTTTCCACATCTACACACACACGCGACTTGTTTTTATAATCGATTAGAAAAAAAAATATTGAAAATGGATTTTTGATGAATAAATGCAAAAAAAAAACAATTAAAATTGGGTCGAGAGTCCCGTGAGCTATCGAGTGAACGTGAATTCGACTCGCGGTTCTCGTTAGAACGTGAATAATTGCGTCATCTTGTATCGCGCATACATATACGAGGGTGGTGTGTGTTACCTAGTTTGCGATCTGTGTTGTAAAGGATGAAAGGAAGAGGTTGTAGAGAATATCAAGTTACGGAAGACTCTCATCATCCCTGTGCGGTTTCTATCCGTTTGTGTCTCTATACGTATGTATATATATATATATATACTTGTATATTTATCTGTATATAATATTACTGCCATTATATTCCTGGTGCATCGCCCCGTTGTGCCGATACAAAAGCTTCTGTCTTGTCTAACCGTTTTCCTCTTGTCGCAACAGGGTTATGCGTCGCGAAAGTTCACCCAGACAGAAGTAATTAAAAGCGATCGTGATTACAAAAGCTCGACTCATTAAGACGGTCGAGCGCGCGGCAGGTGATAATTTTTGGTCCCTTCAACGCTGATCGTAAATATTTGTTGCTTTTGTCGTTGTCGTTTTTTTCTTTATAAATAATTAAAATACGTTAATTATGAATTAATAAATATTAAGTTTAATTAAATTTGTAATCGCATATCGAATTATCGCGCGACATCATTCGTGGATCGATGAAATAGCGAGGAAACAATCGTCGTTCGTTCCATAACGATTTTTGCGTCCAACCACAACAACGATCGTTACCGGCCAATTTGACCCCGTGACCTTTGCGAGCGGTGCCGCGGTTGGCGTCTAGGGACGATGGATGAAGCGTTTTTACGTCCGGATTCGCTCGCTAACCAACGATCAATATTCATTCTCGTTTCGAAAATTTCATACCGACTCACGTCATCGATCAATTTACGATTAATTTATTTTCGAAGCTTTTGATCTTTCGGCACACAAATTGCTGGCTAAAAGAACGAGCCACGAGTTCGTTTTTTTTTTTCGTGGAATAGGCCATGGGAAAGAAGCCGGCGTGCATATCTATACGCGCGGCGGACAAATATGAAATTCGCCGTACACAGTCATCGACCGTTCCAGTGTTTACGTTCGCGCGCAAGAAACGGAGCGTCTCTTTTGCTCTCACGGCCCGTGGGGTAGGGATCGACCGACTCGTAACAAAGCGGGTCTCCGCGCGTCTCTCTCTTCTCGGCGCTCGCCGACCTCTCGACGATCTTTTTTTTTTTCTTTTTTACTTACGTTTCGCGACTCGAGTTTACGTCGAGCAACGGAAAAATAAAATGATACGAGAGAAATACAACGCAGGCAGAGGCCCCTCCCCCTTTGCACCGTGTTTTGCGAGAGACGAGCGAGGAACAACGTGAGACAAAATCAATAAGCGTTCCGATGGCAAATAAGACGAAGCGTAACAAAAATTTGAACTATACGTTGCGACAAATAGTCCGTGACGATATGAGTGATTTGAACAAAGATTGTCATCTTTCTTTTTCGACGTCTGAAGAAAAAAAAAACAAGAAGTTTTGAGTGTGCGACAAGCATTTCTACGAAGGAAGTACATGTTGGACAAAGCAATTAACAGAAAGACATCGAAAAGCGTGTGTGGCGCGAGCTCGGCGTATTAACAATTCGCCACGTCACACCGGCTGCGTAATAATCAAATAAACATTTTCGAACGTTTCTTCGAGATGTGAAAGTCAAAGAAAAAACAACAACATTGCGATCCAGCCAAGCAAAATAATTTTGGTATTTTTTTTTGTTTCTTTCGAAAACTCACCTGTCGAGTTGGGAAGAATCGCAGTGTTGGCAATGAGATATTTGCCGCAGTAGCGGCGGTTCCTCCCCTCGCGTTAATCTTCCGAGTTTCCCTTTCGCGCCGTGTCCACCTCGCTCCTTCCTCTTCCTTCTTCTTCAAGCCATGGACATGCGTCTGACTGTCGCGTCACCGTTGTGAGAAGAAAAGAAAAAAAAAACAGAACTCACACCGCGGCGACAAAAATTCTGGACCCACGAAAGTTTTCTCTCCCTTTCCCGTGGCGTTTTTCGAGAGGGGGGAGAGAGACAGTGTGTGTGAGAAAAACAATTGGTCTCTCCTGACGTTTTTCTCGCTTACATTCTCGCGCCTGTCACCGGTTGCACTGCATGCGATACCTCTCGAGTCAACGAGTGCCACCTAGTCTTTACCCTCAACTCCCTTCACCCTTCTTTAGTCGAATTCGTGACGTTTTCCAACCGTATCAACCGTCTCTGATCGAGATCTTATATTCAACCCTTTTCGAGTATTACTCCCTCTCTCCCTCTCTGTCGTCGTTCCCTTGTGCACGTCGAATATTATGGAAACGACGCCGGAGAACGTTTTTGTCACATTTGCGCGCGTTTCCTCACGCACGCACACACATACACGCACACTAGGTAACGTTGCTCGGTCGTCCCCGTTCTCAATCCCACGGTAGTCCGGAGACGAGTACGAATTATTCCGGACAACGACGAGGCCTAGGACGAGACGCGCCTCTACGACGCTTCGGCGCAAACTCCGAAGCTGCCAACGTACGCCACACGAAACAAACCCTCCTTCTATATTCCTCTTTCCACAACCCCTCGCGAGACCTTTTTGCGCACACTTTATCAAGCTAACGTAAAAATAATTTAACCTGTAGCGAGTTGAAATGTTTCGCTGGTTATATACGAGTTTATTTAATAGATACGAGAACTTGAAATCTTTTTATGACAGTTAAAAGTTGTTACGGAAAATATTTCCAGACGCCCAATAATAATTCTACAATTATAAAGTTTCTGGTTCAAGTTCAGCAAATTTGTTCAACGACTTCTTTTTACACGCTCGTAACGCGTTCTCGTCTTTTATCGTTCGAGTTATAATAGCTCAGACGAGAGCGAAACAACGATGTTTATCTCTTCGTGACTTACAATACTCAGTTAGAAGCTGTTCTACCCGAAGCTTACATGAGTTTCCACTTTACTCGTATGAATCGTTCACCCGGTATCCCGGTAATTCATTTTATCGACGATTGCTCGAGGCACAAATGATAACATCGATCGTCGCATTTGCAGATAAGGATAATAACAGGTCGCTGCATTCTATTTACCATACAAATTTCTCGCACTTACTCGAGGCGCCATCTGTGAACCACCAGCCACAACATCTGCTCTCCGTTCCTGCTATGTTTGTACTACGCGATGTCCACCATTAGCTATGCCGCGAATGTCTTTTTGAGTGCCTGTTCGTTTTTTCTGCCAAGATCTTAAAATATCTTTGTGTGGCTTGTGTGTTGGTCGAAAATAGATCAGTACCCCGAATCAGCGAGATTCACTGCATCCAATAAAGTAATGCGTTGATCTCCTTTCCAATTGAATAAAACGATGTTCATAGATCTTTGAGACGTGTCTATTAGCCTCAAATTTCTTGCCCGCCAAGAGTTTGCCGCTTGGTCTAATTTGATTTTTCTCGGATTGAAAGATCTCACGATTCTTGACCAGCAGGTATGGAAGGAGAATTAGATCTTTGCAGACATGAATATCGCAGCAGCGAATCCCCACGAAGACTGGATTTTCAACATCAGCTTTATAAACGAACGGTAGGAATCCTGAACGGACGGTAGAAACTTCAACAAAGTAGTAAGTCCAAACATTGTTTGATTTTCGATCAGAATCATTTTCTTGTATTATATTGGGCGAACAGCGAAGTTTTGTCTCTGATTTGCTGCCTCACGCTATATATATATATATATATATATCATCGCAATTCCAGCGGTTGGCGCGTTCAAACCGTTCGCTAAACGGGACAATCGTAAATTATTTTTCTGGAAATTCAAGATTCGATAAACGAAAAACGAAACCATATTTCATCTCAACTTGGGAGGATTCAAATTTAGTTCGTTTAGGAAAATTTGTTCTTTTTCCACCACGAATACAATTAAAGAGATAGTTCACTTGTTTCTTCAAGCGTTTCTCTCTATCTTTCGTTGGTGGAGAGTCGAAAGCATTTTATCCCGTCGAATAGGAATCTTTTTTCTTTTCGATCGGTTCGTCAGGTCACGTTCTTACCCCCCGAGTGAACTTTCAAGACGCGTATCAAACAACAATCTAGTGGCGAGAAGCGTATCAGAATCACAGGATTATTGTACAGGATAGCCGGATTCTTCGTTCACCTGAAAATATTAAACGACAGCGAAGGAATTATAAACAAACGTAACGTTCAATGTATTCATTAATAATATTACCAATTCTTATTTCGACCGAGCTCATCGAGTCTCATTGATGAACTTAGGAAGCATCCACGTTTTTCTAACCTCAAACTTCGGTACAATCATAAACCATTACATGTTACGATTGAATTGATTTATTTAGATGGGATTAAGGCACGGCCAGTTCTTCGCTAGAACCGTGCTCGTTAGACAGGGCGACGTGGATGGTGCCTGTCGTGTACTGAATCGAATTTTGGGAAGCGAAGGTTTGTTGGATCAGTATAGGCGATGCAGATTCTACGAAAAGCCTACCCAGGTCAGGAGAAGGATCAATTACGAGAGATGCAAAGCCATCTACGACGAGGACATGGATCGTAAGATTAAATTCGTATTGAGGAAGAATCGCGTCGAACCTTTCCCCGGCTGCAATTGATATTTCCTCCATCCTATCGTTTATGGTGTACAAAGCTCGCGAGGATAATGTAACGAATTTCATTAAATAGTACAATCTTTGAGGAAACCGTCATCGTTGCTTATCACTCTTATTCTCACCCTGGTAAAAACCAAATTGTCGATTCTAGTAAAAGCTATCTATTGAGCATCTTTTATAGTTGCTTCTTTCTGCACAAGGCATCAGGAAAGTTTGTTCAAATGTATCTTTAGAATTCTGTATTATCGAACTCTGCGGCAGAATAGCGTTTGCACGTAGTCAAGCAAGTGGCGCCCCTAAAAGACTCGATCTGTTTAACCGACGAACGAGAAGACGTGGAATTCGTCAGATAACGGAGTTTCTGATCGATTGAAAATTAAATATAGCATACTTCACAATATATAGCCGACGTTCTATATATAATAACATTTCATCTCATTCTATGATTATGTTTATTACGGCTATTTGATTACTCTCGCTCTTGGCTCACTGCTTCCCCTCCTTAACTCAGGCAAACGGACTATCCGATATCAGGGTAATCCAAGTCAGCCGGTACCTTCAAACTCTCGTTCGAACTAGCGAGAACGAAACTCCGAATATCGGTAACGTGATGTAAAACATATTCTACGTCAAAGTTTACCGTTGATTCATGCCCATCGATAGCGCTATCTCCCTCTACTTCCAAAGTATCGTCTGATATTTCATATCGTCTTAAAATTATGCGAGATAATAGAGAAATATTGGTGGTCTTATTTTCGCTCCGAATAACAATTTTTATATTCCTATAAAAATTTTAACGAACGGCCACGGTGTGGTAATCCGTTCAAAGCTTCCTTCCCTTTTTTCACGTTAGATTTAGAACTCGATACCATTCGATCGATCGATATATCTTTTCGCGAGCCCATCGAATTTCCCGAAAACACAAGGAAAACAAATTGGCTCGAAAATTGGTAGGATCGAATGCTCGCTCGCCCGGAAGAAAGTCTCGATATTCGAGAGAGTTTGGTCGGAGTCGTATTGTCGAGAACTTATCTGTCGTAATAACCCCCTCCCTCGTTCATCTCTCATTCCGAGGGTATCGTTGAGCGCGCCGAAACGAGAACATAAACGTGAGGAGTAGTCGCGATTTGAGAAAGAGGAATAGCTAGAGACCAAGGGCTATCGTCGCGTCCCGACGTTTCTCGCTTTTCGTACTCTCTCCTCGTCTCGTTTTATTCCCAAAATCACTCCCTTTCACTCTCATGCGTGTCAGAATCTCGTCTCGCTCTTTCGTTCCTCTGGTGACAAAACTTGGCAACGAGGACTCTCGTCCCGTTTCGAATGCCGTTCTGCAAATCCTGCCCAACCGATCTCCGCTCTCCCTCTCTCTCTCTCTCAAACTTTTTCTTTCTTTCTTTTCTCCATTGGCCTGCGGGCTGTTCGCACTATCTATTCAATTTTCGCCAACTTGGCGAAGCCTCTGCCAAGAAAAAGCCCCCCCCCCCTCCCCTCCTCGTCCTCCCTCAGGTTACAATCTTCACCTCCTCGCGAGCACAGCTAACGTTTTGTCTTTTCTCACTCGACGAAGTGATGATAAATCATAGAGAGCGGAAAGTTGAAAAAAATGGCTTCGTCGGGGTATCCTCGAATGGAAAAAGAGTGGTGCGACGCAGATTTTGGACCTCGATAAGAATACGTTTAATTAAGAACTTTCTGTAATTAATGATATCGTCGTTCTAATTGTCGCGAATATTTTAAAATAATTAACGTCGAAGCGATTCCCATTTTTGGCCATTACAATCTTCTAATAATTTTTATAAGAAAATAAAATAGGTAATTATAATGCGACGAAATTGGTATTTTTCACTTGGAAATTGCGGTTCGAAGAGAAAAATAAAAAATAGTTCGATCAACGTGTTCCGATTAGGGAAACTTGGAGGATCGTTGGCTCGTATCGCGACGTTTGTCGCTATCTCGAATGCAACTGTTGTAACACCGGTGGTATACGACTCGTCGAACAGTTTGCAACGCGGACTATCGTTCGTCCGAAATGACGCCGAACTTGTGCAATATAACTTGAAAGCTCTTGAAGTATGCGCGTTGAGGGAGACAGGACGTATTACATACGTATATATATGAAGGGAGGTCGAGTGTATACCGGCTAACATTTTGGATATACACGTAGCCCGTAGTAGCGTATAGCTAATGACCCGAAACTGACTCAGTTTCGGGTAGAGTGAACTGAACTGGTCAATTGACTCTTATCGGGAATTTCACGGTTAGGGCTTGTACGTATCAAGTTTTCACCATTAACAGCTCGCGGGAATTTACAGACACGTGGGCGAACGAGAAATCCCTTTAACAAATAATAATCGATATTACGATGGATAATTTAATTTTTATTTTCAAACTGAGTTTCGTGAACGAGGAAATTCGTATGAGACGAATAAATCTTAGAGTTTGGAGGGAGAGCAAAGAACGTAGGACAATGGTGAATTAAGTAATGACGATGACGAGAAGAAGAGACGGGGGGGGGGCGAGAAAACGACAAGACAGCAATCCTCAATTATACATCAATATATATATATATATGTTTGAGGCTTCTCTGTCGAATCCTTTCTTCTTGATCGACAAGATGTACAACTTCCAGAGGGTTTGGGAAGTTGAAACGCAGTTTCGGAGGAAACAGTCCTGCTAGTACTTCTCGCTCTGTCTCTCCCGTTCCGTCTTCACCCGGTGAGATAGTTCTCCAAGTCGAGATTTCCAGGAGTTAAGCCAAACCGCAGCATCTCTCCATCTCTCCCTCTCTCTATTTTGCCTGTCTCCGTGAGTGGAAAGCTCGACTTGAGTGGAGAGGGCAGGACTGTAGCTCATCCCTTGGAATCTCGGCGTCTCTCTATTCCCGTTGCGGGCTTTTCGGACCCTTTCCACCTCCGCAGCCGCCCTCCCTCCACCTTCTCTCCCCCCTTAGGCCACGAAACAGCGCGAAATGAGCTTTATACCGCGGCTGCGGAGTCAACTTGGTCGCACGACGAACGATGCGATGAAGAGACTAAAACGAGGAATGGAAGACTCTCGAAGGCTTGTTAGAAAGAGCTTTTCGTAAATGGGAAGAAACGATGCGACGATCCACGTAACGTATCGAGTGAAAGACGCGGAAGGAACTACTTCGTTTCCGAGTTGTCGAGATCAACGTTTCTCCCTGGCCTTCCTATCTCCCTTCTCTAATCGTGTCAATCGACAAAATCGCTCGAGACTAAAGCTCGAGGAAACCTTGATCTTGAATGTCTCGACATCCGTCGTTGGAACAATTAATTTGTTCGTAAAATCAACGGGATAATTAGAAATTTGAAACGAGGATTGAGTTTCTTAAATCGACGTTACATTTACATTTTCAGGCTTTATTCCATCAAAAGGTCGTTCGAGACAAACGATTCGCACTTTGAGAGATCGAAAATCTGACGAGAGGTAATATTTCCTGACAGTCGATCCAGAGATTTACGACACCAACTTCCGATTCTCATTTCGGACAGGTTCGAGCACAATCAAAGCACAAATTTGATAGTCCTCCACTCTATACCCGGTAGATCGGTTCGACTCGATGAATATTCAGACATCGATATTGACCCTTGGCCGCGTGGCAAAGGGAATCCAAAGTTACACGAAAGTTTCGTAAAATTTTTGCTCCCCCTACCACGCTCGACCGTCGTTGAGGAAATAGTTCGATGAACCGAAAGCTATGCAAGCATCGTAGACATATATATATATATATATATATATATATATATATATATATATATATATATATATATTATGTAGAGAAAGAGAGAGAAAGAGATTATCTCGCATCTCCGATGCTAATCTACGACTTGCAACGTCCAAAGGGTAAAGCGCGCGTTGTTCAGCGATTGCTCAGCTTCGGCCCCGGTCACTCATGAATATTACCTCGGAGTTACCGAGACTCTCGTCCTTTCGGTATGGCTTACAAAAGCCTAGTCGAGAGATAGTTGGTGAATGTTGGCGCGAGCAACTGCTGCATATTGCAGCAGCCAATGCGCCGAGTCAAAATTACTTTTGCCGACTCGTCGCACGCCTCGCGGTTTTCACTTCTCCGCGTCCATCACTCGTTTCTTACCGCGAACTACCGTTAATTATTACGTCGACTTGAACGAATCGTTTATTTCTCGCGAACGAACGAATTTCTTTTATTTCATCGTCACTTATTTAAACACCGTTTTTCGCAAAAAAAAAACTATTTAAAGCGCAAAATTTGAAAATAACTTGGCGAAAAAAATTGTGACAAAAGTAATGTTTATTAAAGGAGTGTGAGTTTTGGTATGAGAGCGATAGTTTGAAATTGCGAATGCGACACGAAGATAGTACAAATTCTTTACAATCTGGGAATATTTTGCACGAAAGCGCGTTATTCTCGTCGTATCAAACGTTGATAGAGATTAGCTGTGATCAAAGAGTTTTTTTAAACACGGCCCACCGTCCCGATCTTTCGTTCTTTCGTGTTATCGCTCATTCGCTCAGGATCGCGACATAGCATCGACGTCAGCTTTTGACCGCGTTTCTACATTGATGATGGTATTTCGCTATACGTAAATTCTTTTCCCGTACTGATAATTTTATGCCCAGGTGGGGATAACGCTGATACGAATATATGTTCGACGTCGCGTAGCAAACGAGATTTATTTCTCGATAAATATTCAAACTACGTATTACAGTATCTTCAATCAAACAAAAGTAAATGAATACAAATTACGAAAATATACATTTTTGAAAATGATAAATAATTTATTTAATCAATTTCCAAATTTATTACAAAATTTTATTAAGTCGACTCTCTCTCCAGGCGGATCTTCGATCGACCCGTATTAATAAAGGCCATTACTCTGATTAATAATTCTTTCCATGCATTAATATTATTGAGAATAACGACAAAAATATAATTTATCATTTTTATCATTCGTCCCAATTCTCGATTTAGCTTCATCCACCCTTTTACATCGCTCTACGCTACCAAATCTTTTGTTCTCGAGTTAACCAAAGCCAATTTGAAACGAACAAAAGTCCGTGACGTTTATCTTCGAACAGTGATCGTTACCCGCTAGTGATTCGCATCTCTGTAATATATCGCAAACGCCTGCGTAAAGTCGGCCTGCGTGCTGACATATCGTCGACAATTTTCAAAGAACTCTTCGGAACAATGGTAAAATACCGTCTTTGCATAGGTTTTCTTTAAAATTGCGCAAATGACGTAACTGCCTCCTGCTTTTGGAACGTACTTCTCGCGTAACAAACACGCGCGCAAATATACGCGCAAATATATGCAAGTGTAAATGCCAAAGTGTAAGTGCGAGCATATTCCGTGATCGATTCCTGAATTCTGAGGACTACGCTTTGTGCATGTAACAGTTCTGGCTATTGTGAAACGAGTGTGGCTTTCGCGTCGCACTCTGGCTTTTCTTCCAGCTTCTCAAAGTTGCAATTTATATAAATTTATGGCTTCTTCTCTCTCTCTCTCTCTTTCTTTCTTGTTTTCTCTAGATTACTTGTCTTTCGGATATTTGTTACCGTGGATATATACGTACGAATAAATAAAGGAGTTGGAACGTTAATAAAGTTTGTATAAAAGTTTCTTGCATTTACTTCGAGGCGTAACAATGGCACGCGCTTCTACGAAAGTACGCGTCTCCCTGACGACGAGCCCGTTGCAGTCGCACTCTTCCCTTCCATCGACAAGTCAATCTCGATTTACCACAATTTATGTAATATTCGGATAAATTTTCAAACATTCGTCAGGCTCGAATATTTGATCAACCGTAGCTTGTCCTGTTCATCGAATCGAGAGGGGAATTCTGGCCGTAAATTTTAATCTCAACGAAACACGTTACAGTGATAAATTAATGATTTTTGAAATAAATTTTTTAATCGCACGACGTATAATTGGAAATATCGACGGTGTAGATTGAAAACATGATTCTCCTTATATCGTTGGCAGCGAACGCCTGGTCCATGCCGAATATCGAGTTTGCGTGATACGCGAAAAGAGGTGAACGTGAAATGGGATTATTCGATCACAGCACGGAGCATTGATCAGGTCGGCGAACATGGGCGAAAACGGCAGATATGATTTAATTATGCGATGAATTTTATTAATCTCGCTCGCGATTAAAATTTAACTCGCGAGGGAAATAAAGAAATTTCTACTTGAATTTCTCAAATATAGCTAATTGCATATCGGGGAGGGGGAGGAGCAATGCGGTGAAATATTTATTCAGGCGGGAGAGACTTCAATGACGGCAAAAATCATGATAATGCACATGAATTAACAAATTGGCCACCGAACGGAAAAAATGTACAGTTGGCGATTAATCGAATTAGTCTCGATACGGTTCGATAACTAGCCGATATACATAATAATATTTCTTTTTTTCCTCTTCGAATTTGCACCCGTACGCCGCGTATAGGTGGCGAGGTAGATGACTCGCAGTATCGTTCCTTCGACGGCGATGCCCGCCCGCAGCGCCACCCACCGGTGGCGTCGTATAACCAAATGTAACTACTAATACCCCGTCGTTATATCCAAGATTTTCCAGCGGGAAGAAATTTATTCACGCGCCAATTCCCTCGATAATCCGAGATGGAAAATTTTCCCCAAGCTTTCCGAACAGCTTCGAATCCCTCCCTCTTTCTATCCATTCTGCAGTATTATTATTATTATTACTATTATTATTATTATCATTACCATGGATATTAGTACATATGGATGTGAAACTAAACTTAAGTCACGACCGAGAGACGTCTCTAGCAACGAACGTATAGGTACTAGAATGGTGCATTCGAGAGTCGTCAGTCGCCCTTCGACAAATATCACATCGCGAACTCAAGATGCGAGGAGGAGAACGTATATCTCTTTACCGAGTTTCGAGAATTGCGACTTCTTATCTATAAAATTACGTATAAATGCCGAGGAATACAAGTAAATTCGTGCAGGTACATAGGAATAAGTCTGTGCAATCAACGGTGGCTCGTATCTTTTTATCTCCTCCTGTAGATAACAACCCCCTATTCCAACCCTCCGCTCTATTCATAAAAAGAAGAAAGAAGCGATGAGTACACGTTTGCTATTGGATCAAGCCCCCCATTTGGTTGTATACTTTACGCATTCAATGGTATTATATTTTTTAATCATCAACGTTATTATTCGAAAATACAGATTTTTATAGAGTTAAATAGCATTATTATTTCTGAAGAACAGCCATGACATTTCAATAGGTTCTAACGGAAGTTTATGGGAACGTAACAACGAGTAAGAAGAAGAATGATCGATGGATACGAATCGAGCGATC
Source organism: Netelia virgata (assembly GCA_951802705.1). Lineage (NCBI taxonomy): Eukaryota > Metazoa > Arthropoda > Insecta > Hymenoptera > Ichneumonidae > Netelia > Netelia virgata. The sequence continues at coordinate 36,551,745 of OX637866.1, forward strand.
GATTTTTTTTCTTTTTTTTTTTTTTTGCGTAATTTAATTTTATCCCGGAGGGCCGAGATGCACAAACGATATCCAGCGGAAAACCGGCTGACGATCGCGAGAGTGCGTTTTTTTTTATCTCTGTCTGTCGTCAAGGGATGTTTTTTGCCGATAGGGCGGAGCGCGCCATTATTTTCCAGACTCACCGGACGAGCGTTACATTTCCGTGTGAGCGTCCCATTATATCTTCTCACAATGGAATTCGTGGCGCCATCTATCTCCCTTGCTTTCGCATCCACGCGATTCTTTTTTTCCATAGCCGCTCGTTCACTAGCTAGCTTGCTCGCTCTTTCGCATCGTTCGATCTCTCGGTGACGAATCGGTAACGAGGCTCCCTCAAGAAGAAAGCGATACCTAAATTTCAATCAGTCGAAAATACTAAAAAATAATTTTCATATTTATCAATATTTTTATGTTTTCAGCCATCTTTTTTACCCGATATATTTTACCAAAACTGTCATGTAGGTCGAGAAGACTGCCGGCAAACATACACGATACGGCGAACAATTTCTTCGTCGTGCATGCGTGCGATAATCGAAGCACATGCGCTATCGACGATCCTCACCTAACGTCCGGTCGACACGCGATTAATAAAAAAAAAACGTTCGACGATCGGAAGATCGGTAACGCACCACGGGCACGCGATAATTTCAGCAATTTTCCCTCGACGTAGCCGTATTTGCAAAAGGCATGCCTCAACGATCTTGGAAAGAGAAGGCGCTTTTGCTTTTCCTTCGGCTTGTGTGAAGAATAAACGATCTTTCGCAATCGAGGGCAAACTAGGCGCGCATTGAACGTATTTCTACCAAGTTTCCTTTGAATCTTACGTACACGTACATTTTACATAGCTATATATATATATATATGTAAAGAAAAGGTATGTATGTATGTATGATATACATACAACACGCACATCCGTATATATGTATAAGAATGAAATCGTACCTGTGGCTTCGCCTTCCCATTCACGTTTTCCCATTCGAGGATTCCGTAAAGGGAGCAAAGGGGAATGACGTCGGAAAACGAGAGAATTTCGAAGAAAACTTGAGTCTGAATCCCGCAGTGCGCATATCATAAAGACGGAGCCGCACAGAGTCGAAGGAAATGAGTAAAAGAAATAAAGAAAACAAAAATGGCAAGAGAAGAAAAATGCGATACCTTGAGTAAATATATACATATATAGAATAGAATGGATGTGAATTTTCAGTAGAAGTGGTTCGAGTCTAGTCAGACGCATCGCGAGAGTGGAAACGAGTCGACGGATAGAACGGGCGTATAACAAGAGATGAAAGAAAGGTCATTTGATACAAATTCTCGAAGGTTCGAGAGACAAACGTGCAACCGGACGTCGCTCCGGCTCTCACCTCCTCCTTCGTCTTTCACTGTAATCTTTTCAATTTGACACGTAATTGGAGGAAATAACCATCGAGAGATTTCACGGAAAATATGAGACGAACTCGTCCTACCTGTTCAACACGATCAATAAAAGATGTGAGAAAAGTATAGTTCCCTTTCGCATTTTCTCGAAGGTTTGATTTATCGAGAAATGACGCAAGTTTTTCTACCGTGATTGTCGGACAAAGAGGGACGATATTGTTGGAAAATTCGAGATTTTCGTTGTTGGGTAATCGCTGAATCGATACGATCCTTCTCCGAGATAAAACGAGAGGGAATGTTCCGACCGGGCTTTTAAAGGTATGAGGGAGAAAAATCGGGAGGCATTCGTCGAGAAAGATAAAGATAAAGATAAAAGAACAAGAGAAGTGCGATGTAGATCGAGGAAAAGAATATAATATATATATATATGTGTGTGTGTGTGTGTGAGTGTGCGTCTTGTGTTCTATGCGATGTCGGTATAGTAAAAAAGTGCGAAGGCTGGAGATGGTATTGAGTCGAGCAGTGGTAGCAGTTCGTTAATGAAAGACGTCCACTTCGTCGAGTAATAAAACCCAACGTAGATATATGCGTAAACCAGCGTCGAGTGTGAAGTACGGAAAAATAAAACTTTTTCTCTATTTTGATTATAACATCACACAATGAATATAACATTTTAACACTTTTGGGGTTAACGTAATTTTTCAATCTCGTTACTGGTTCGCGAATCGATCGACTTTTTTTTATTCACGACTGTCTTTTTATTTTTCTCACCAATGTTTCTTCATCACAGCGATTGACCCTGTCGAACGATTTTCGGATGGCTGAGAATCGTATGTATATTTTCTTTCTTCTTCTTTCATTTCTTTAATTAATTTTATCAATTCGTCCAATAATTATCGTTTCGTCGCTACATATAGAATTTGTACTACTTTCCCAAAAATAATTTTTTCATTCTGATAATGGATGAATAAATTGGAGGGTTTTTTTTTAATTTTAATTTCTTATCGAAACTTTTTTTTTTACGAAGTGAATTTATATTTCGTTGTGTTAAAAATCATTTTTGATTAAGTTTACGAAAGTGGCTGATTATAAGTTATAGATATGCGTCGCACAATTTACTGTCATTTATGTACGATAATCGTGTATCAAATATAAATATAAATTCGCCTCGGCGGTTTCATTGATAATCAAATTTTCCGGCCGGTACATTTCCAAATGCGATGAATATTGCACACGCGCGAACGAGGAGAAAATAGAGGTGGAGAAGAGAAACATAAAAGCCGGTCCTTTCCGTGTGAAAACGTTTCGCGCTCGTTTCCCGAAAAGCTCCCGCGTTTTAGTCTCGCGATTCCTCGATATACATTTACGTGCGATCGAATATGCGTGCAAATTATTTTGGAACTATGAATTATATTTCGATTATTGAATGTATAAGATATCAATAAATGATAAAAATTTGTACATTTCTGCCGAATAATTGCGTTCACTCTCCGATACGATAATACGACGTAAAGCTGAATATGCACATAGATGCGGTGGTGCGCGTGTGCGTGTGTGTATGCAATTAATTACAATCTGTTCGTTTTATTAACTTTGAATTCATTCAACGTAAGAATGAGCTTTCGTAGAGGTTGGATGATAAAGCCTAGATGCTCCAAGGGTCATATTGCGACCGAAGAGAATTCGGCTCGTGTCGAATAAATTTGAAAAAAATCTGCCCTTTTGCATATTCCACTGTAATTTTTTTTTCATTCGAATTCTTAAAATTAGTATTGAAAATTTTAATTTAGCGCGAGTTAATCCGCTTCTAAATTGTAAATCTCCTTCACACGCTCGTTAAATGGAAACGCGGCTCCCGGCGCACCTGAACGTAACGAACTCTCGTCTCGCTTCGAGTGTCGAAAAGGAAGGGAAAAAATATGAAAAACAAAAAAAAACGAACAGTAGATCGCAGCGAGGGAAAAATTCTGGGTTTATACGTCGATGAAAAAGAGCCGAATAAAAAGTGAAATAATAAAATGAAACAGCGTTCCTGGTGTGCCTGAAGTGTACGCGAGAGGCGAAAGAACAAATCGAAACGGGTTCGGGAGTACAAGGGAGAAAAAAAGCGAACGATGTAGATTTGCCAGAATCGTAAAACTGTTACGTGGCGGCGTAAAATTATTTCACGGTGGTTGATTTCGATGGCTCTTGAATGCATTTTGCGCTAACAGTTTGAGAGCTTCGAATCGCGGTAATTCGTCGATCAAACGCTGATATTTTCGGTTATTATATATACATCAATGGACATTTAACATACCTATCGGTATTTCGAACAATCGTGAGTAGCGTGAAGTGATCGATGAGCACATCGAGGTATTTTCATATTATATTCAAAAACACTAAAATTTTCATAACAGACTCAATTCTCAATATCTCGTATTCTCAATATTCCCAGTTTTTCGTAATTTTTCGATCGAAAAATGGGGGAAAAATGAATTTTCACGATTTTTAATTTGTCTATCAAACAAATCACAATAAATTGAAAAAAAACGAGAGTATCGCATTCCCGTTATACAGAACGCTCGCACGATAATATTATCCACTTTAATACGGAAAATTGGCGAAAGTAGAAATCGGACGTTTCGAACTTTGGGTCGACCGCGCCGGGCTGTATAGCGTCGGAGCCGTTTCGTTGACGACTGCGAGCAGTTTATTGATATACTCTTGCCATTATTCATCCGGAATCCATCGCTCCCTATACAGATCTACTTCGTGCATCTGTACGGACTAACCTTTCGGGCATTCGAAGGCAGAACGAGGCGCTCGGCCGCGAATAAATGCGGCAAATAAATATCGGAAAGAAATAAAAGCGACCTGCGGGTGGAGTAACAAAGTAGCGGAGGGGAGAACAGGGCGAGAAGAACCGGCTATTATATAGCTTCCTCCCCGCGAGGGTATACGAGTATTCAATTTTTTTTTTTTGCCATTTTATTTCACCCGCAGGTCCGTCGAGGATCTGGAAGAGCGATCTCACGCGGACCAACGGAAAATCGGAAATATTGAAGAGAGCTCTTACTCGCAACGTTCTGTACTCGATTTCTCTGCCTTTTTATCCATCAATAAATATATGTATATATAGTGCCTTTAAAAGATTCTCAGCCCATTCTCATATACCTTCCCGTATATTCTTTATATCGTATCACATAATCCTACAGGATTTCGGATTTTCTTCGGTGTTGCAAAGCCGAATGAAAACAAAAAGAGAAAAGAAAAAAAGTGAAAAATCCTTTCTGTCGCGGAGCTATAGTCACCCTCGGAGATTAGACGCGAGAAAGAAAAAGAAGAAGATAAAAAAGAGCAAAAAGAAAATCGTTCGAAACATTAACTGTCCAATTTATAATTTCCTTGGGGGATGTGGCGCGCGAGAAGCGAAGTAGACGATCCGACAATGAAAATACTTCTCTCTTTGTTGTCCGCGTTCAAGTGGTGAATTACAAAAAAGTTTCCCCCCCCGAGTGAATCCAGGGTAACAGTAAAATATGGTAATACAAAAAATAAACAAAAAATAACATTAAAATCAGGTTGTGAAACTTTGGAGAATTATTTTTAAATGTCGATACGCGTTTATTTATAACGAATATCGATAACCCGCGAAACGTTTTTAATTCGGTTATTTTTTTTCACCCGCGACTCCTTCTTTATCGAATTATAATATTTCACTAGCTTTGTTTTTTGTTTGAATATACGGTCACGTATTATAGTACTACCCTCCCGACCAGTGGATTATTATTGGTTGTTTTACGGCTTTATAAACTCCCGTGTGCGTCTACCAAACAGCCTGCGGTTTACGCTTCTGCACCACGAGCCCGTTCAAAATTCATCCCTCCATCCCTCCGGAGCCACCGAACCGCAATTATTGTCACGAGCGAACGGTGCGTGTTCTCTCTCTCTCTCCCTCTCTCTCTCTCCTCCCCCCCCACCTCTCTTTTTCTCTCTCGTGATAAATGCCACGGAAAAACTAATTATTACCGTCATTGTTTTAAGCACCGACATAAACAATTTCGTTAACTCGCTTTTGAACCGAGGGTGACGGAGAGAGAGAGAGACAGAGAGAGTGGGGGGAGAGCAACAGTGAGGGCGTTAATGATCAAGAGCGAACGCTCTCGCATGGAAAACAACGCGATTCACGCTTCGCACTTTCCCACGCTCAACCCTTCGTACACACACGATATAGACAGGATCGACATAACTGTACCGCGAATACGCGCAACGAAAGTAAACGAAAGAGCAACGGGGGGGGGTTTTTTTTTTTTATTAAATTTGCAAAATCTCTACCGCGAGGCGTGAATTTACGCGACGAGACTCGGTTTATATCATTGTAGGAAGAAAATAAAAATAATAATAAAATATCAGGGGGGTAGCTCTGGCTCGTACGTGTCATAGGGCGCGATTCGTTTCTCCCCGACTCCGTTGTACGAGCTCGTTCGATATACTCGGTCCCACGATGAAAACCTCCGTATATTTACGCACGACGAATACAAAATCTCCATTTTGTATTTAACGTTTTTTGTTTTTCAATTTTTTGCTGCTTATTATTAATTTATTCCCTAATTGCAATTAAATTTTATTTCCGGTGTTGCGAGCACAATCTTCATAAAACAAAATAAAAACAAGAAAAAAGATTCATCCCCCGCGAGAGGGCGGTTTTGATAATTATCATTGTTAATCTTCGTCGTTCCCGTTGCGATGAAAAATTGCGTGGGTGAAACTAATTTTATGCTCGTCGAAAATGCAAAAATAGGTCGAAATTTTGAATATCACGAATACATCGGGGACGTATCTTATTTCGTTCGCGACACGTCTTTGAAAATCACGCACGTACCTACGGTGACGTCTTCGCGCGACGATGCACAATTACGCGTTGAAACTTCAATTTTCGTCAACTCGTTCCGTACAACAAACGTGATGTGTTTCTACACTACGTCTAGGAAAACCGATAAACCGAATTATTAGTTATTTCGTGGTTTGTCGTCGCGAGAAATAACATTCGTCGTACACAGACAAACACGCACACTCGCGGGCATTGAGTCGATGGATCGGACAAGGCCCAGTTTGTCGAAACTATCGTACCAATTTTCCTTCGATATTATGAACGACGACGACGACGACGGCAAAATCTACGAACAAGTTGGTCCCACACGTCGTCTTCGAACTTCCGAAAGTTTCGACGCGTTGCGTTGACTCGACGGTTTACCACTTGAATCCAAATATCGTACACGTGCCGCGAATGCATTTTCCCGTTCACTATCGATATTCGTTCCTATTAATCATTCTTGAAAAATATTTCCTTCAAATACACCCAGCTTATGATTAATCGAAAAAGTAAATGTATTTCTTCAATTTCTTATCTAACGTGTATTCCGAGATTTTTCATATATCCATTTATTTATTAATAAATAACAATAAATTCGAGAGATTGATTTAAAAAGGATATTAGTAATCAAAGAGTTTGATAGAATTCTGTGAGGAATTACATTTTCGGAAAAGGAGACAAGTCGTGCGCGCACTGTAAGTATATATACATATACATATATAAGTATACATATATACATATATATATATAATTTAGCAAGTGCCAGGGGATTTCGAAACGGACTTCGTTAACGGTACGAGGGAAAAGGCTCGTCGTATCTCTCGTTTCCGGCTATAACGGTATACCGAATCCTCTACGTTGAGCGGTGTGTACTCTGGCCAGAAGCGCGTCCCCCGAGAAGCTCGATGGCGCGTATATACACAATTTTCTCCATCAGGTATATATACATACATACATAAAATAGCAAGTGGAAATGTAGGAGACGCATGTACTCGGAGGTTTAGTGTATACCCCCCCGTAACGGCAGGGCGTTTCTTCTTCAAACGAGCGCTATTCATCTCGTGAAACGAGAAAATCATAGGAATTTGTTCGGGTTGAGAAGAGAGTGTTCTCGGTATAAGAGAACGAGGGATGAAAATCTTTGGATATTTTCCTTGGCATATCCAGAGCTTTCAGGGGGACGGTCGCGAGAGAGCCGTAAGGGGCGAAGAGTTTTGGCAGCCCCTCGCGTCCCTTTTAACGTCTCGTTTTGTCTCTCATACTTCCGGCGGTCAGAAAACGTTGCAGCACTTGGAACTACGAGAGATTAATTAAAAGAGAAATTCTGTATGAAAATCTGCCTAAAGAATACGTTAATTAATTCATTTAACGGATTGATGATTTTTGGAAAAATAGAATCGTGAGACAATTTGCGATTTATCAACGACTCGTCTTTTAAAATTTTCAACAATTTGATAATTCGTAATTAATCAGAGTATGGCATTTTTTCTTTCTCTTGTCTCCTTCGTCATTCTCTCTCTCTCTCTCTCCTTCTCTCTGTTTGTCCGCCTCAGGACGTTTTTTCTTCTCTGCTTTATCGGTCTTTAATTGAATAGAAGAAGGGGATTCGAAGATTAATTAAATTTTCTTTCGGGTGTACGAGTAAAAGAGCCCTCTTTCTTACTCCACGCCTTGCACTCCACCCTTCCCTCTCTTCGATGTGCACGAGAGTGTGTCTGTGTGGTATTTATTTCAGTCTGGTACCACGGCTCGCTGGGAGAGGTTGCTCAAGAGGAAGGGCTTTTCCCACGGCTATATTTATAGCCTTATATATCCAAGTACTGCTCCATGCGCTTCGCCTAATATATATAAGAGACTTATAGCCAACCTAGTAGCCTTTACCGAGAGTACACTGTATTACACCGACATACACACAGAAAACATAAACACACGTATACATTTTCCGAAGAGTTAACGTCTCGGCGAGGAATAAAATACAAGCCTTAGCCGATAAAAATAAAGCCACCAACCCACCAAGATTTCCTTCTATATTCTTCTTTTTATTTTTACTACACTTCGCGAAGAATATAGTAACAGGATTAGTTCCAACCGCGGTTTAATCATCGAACTCTCAAATGGACTTCACGATTCATGGAACTATAACCTATATATCTATGTACAACGTTCGACACGTTCGAGAAAAAGCATTCCCTTTATAACGTATATATCGTGCGCTCTTAAAAAAAAAATCAATGTTTACTGTTTTACGATCATGGGGGTGGTTTCAACCCCCGTGATGTTTTCTTTTCTTTTTCTTTTTTTTTTTACTATCGACAAAATACTACTGCATATATCGCAAAAGTGAAACGCGTTCGTAAAAACTCATCGCGATATTGCCAAACGCGGTATTCGCGAAAAGTGCGTAAAATTTCTCTTGACCGTAAACACACGCTTATGTGCGATACAATTTTTGCCAATGTACGAAGTGACGTTGAGTTTTGTCTGGTACAAAGAGACACGAGACCCAACCTTTTTGTACGAGCCAAGCGTCGAAAACGTCGGATGATCCGGGAGGGATGCAGGTGTGCTGTAAAACACACACACGCACATCTATATATATATATATGTAATACGTAAAACGGGGAAATCATTCTGGCAGATTTCGGGCTCGTGGGACGTAAATTCACTGTACGCGGGGCATTCATTTTCCAAATGGCTAATTTTCCTGCGAATGTATAAAGGATGGGAGGGCCAAAGTGAGTGAGAAAAAAAAAGGAGAGAGTGAGAGAGCGGATCGAGAGGGGAATATAACAGCGATGCAAGCTCGCTTGCTACCTATATGCTCTAGGTGGGAGGGGTTCGAACGCGGACTGTACGGAATCATGCTAATCAGTCGTCGAGTGCGCACGAGGCGACACGAGGGTGGGAGAGGGAGAGAAAGAGAGAGCTTGCGCCGAACGCGACGGGAATTTTCCGCGAGGCCGGGCGTTAATTTTACCCCTGCGCTCATCCGCTCGCCCCTCTCGCTCTCTCACTCTCGCTTAAATTTCGCTGCACTCAACTGTGCTTCGCGCTTTTTCTCGTTCGGGAAATTTCCAATTCCTACTTTAATTCGTTTATCTTCAGCGAGAGAGAAATATTCAGCAGTGAAATAGCTTGTTATACAGATATATGTATATACAACGTATATAACAACCCTTTTCTCATCTCACCACCTGTCCACCCTCCACCACCCTCTCTCGTATCTCTTTATTCATCCCCCCCCCCCCCCCCTCTTTTATCATTATTATTCGGCCGGGCTATTTCGCTTTGTCTCACAGTTTTGCTCTACGCATTAGGTAATAAGTACCGTGACACTAATCGACCAGCATGAATATTTATATGTTAAAAAGAGAACGAGAGCTTACGTGTATATATATATATATATATATATATATATATATATATATGCATGTGAACGTACAGTTAAAGCGTAGACCGCGCGAGTTTCTGTAATTTTACCGGGGAAAAGAAAATTTTCCCACTTAAATCTCCTTTATAAAAAGATTTATACATTTCCTTCTGTTGCCTACGTGGCTTTTTATATTCAACGAATTGCGCGTGCAAAAAACTCAACGAAAAGGAACTCGGAAAAAAAAAGGAAAAAACAAAAACGGTATCTCGCTTAATATTTATAACGAAACAATTCAACTCGTGAAAAAAAATAAAGATATAAAACAACGAAATGAAAAATGAAAAAGAAATTTTGTTTTTAAAATGAAGAAAAACAAAAAAACTATCGGTATATTCTTTTCACTTTTCATATGATATCGGGAGAATCCACGCGCGCGTTTCCTATCGGACTTGTTGGCCCGTGGCGCGTCAATTTTTCGAACCCACGGTTTTTAACTCGTTCGGGCGGAATTCGAGGCTCCCGACTTCGGGCGAGACGATTTTGCCCGGCTCGTTGGTCGGTCAGTCCCAATCCGATCTCTATACCCTCTATATATACATTCGAGTATGTACACGCGCGTATAAATTCACCCTCCGACTATATATTTCATCGCGGACGGGACAATAATACTCGCGCGAATTTTTTCAACGGCAATTTTTCGCGACAAGAGAAAATCTCCCATAGAATGGCCCAGAGGAGGATGAAATTACATTTGCAGAGAGGAATTTGTTCACTGGAACGTGAGAAGGGGAGTAGGGGGTCGTATCATAAAAAAAGAAAAAAAGAAAAAAAAAATCTTCGGGGATTTTTTTCAGCCTCGATTCCTCGGCCTCTTCAATTTTTACTCTTTCCGAGAAGAATGTATATACGTGTAACTCTCGTTCCCTCGTTTGTTCATCTAGACAGAGTCTGTGAAAAACGATCGTCCCATTTTTCTCTTTGCAGAGCCTTTTTTATTATTATTCCTTGGTTTTCTTTTTTCCTTTTTTTTTTCGTTCGTTCGTTTCTCTTAAGCTCCAACGATTTTTTCGCGAAAGATTTATAAGCTATGTCCCGCGGGACGGGTACCGGATAAAATTGAAGGTCTCCCGAGACCCCAAGGTCTCGTTCCCTCGTTCGAGCTTTTTGTCGCGATTAAATAACCTAATTAGTATAACACCGCGACGAGTATAATGCCCAATTTTTGTTCATTCTCGATCCACGCCTCTCTCTCTCCCCCCCCCCTCTCTCTCTCTCGCTCTCGTTCTTTCTCATTTCGTTCTATGCTAGCTCCAAAATTCATTTTATCGCCCTCGTGTGTGCTTTCCAGTCATTTTACGAATGAAGAGAGAGAGAGAGAGAGACAGAGGGACAGACAGAGATAGAAATTTCCTGAATATTTCGCGTTCGCCAGTATTCAACGCTTGCGAGTTCGACGTACAGCGCCCTCTGCGTTTGAATAAAAAGAGGCGTCACGTTCTCGTAGGTTTGACTGTATTAACGCGTCGTCGAGCGGTATTCTACACATACGCTTATATACAACGTTGAAACAATAAATAAACTTCACTCTCGCCTACGAGCAAACCTCGGAAGATTTATCTAATGTATTCAACGTGTCTCGAAGACGTGCCACGACCACTCGTCGGTTTGCCAAATTGCCGCGACGCAATTTTGCTTCTAGGATTCTTTTATCTCGACGTACAGGTCGTTCGGTCTCGACACGAGACATATTTATCTGAAAAAAAAAGAAAATTTAATCAACGCGAAATCGCTTATATCGCACAAGATTTCTCTGTAAATCGAACGTAATAGTTGGAATTTTTGTTTTTAAGAAGAATTTCAGACGACGTTTCGCGTGGAATGGCCCATACATTCGACACATGCGGTTCATGTATCGTATCGATTTCACACGGAATCGCCCATATATATATATAATACACCCGTGAAATCACATGGGTGTATTATATGGCTATATGTAGTACTTAGTGCTCCTTTAAGAGTCATAAACGAGTCGAATCCGCGACGTACCGAAGGACAATTTCGTATGATTCATAGTAACGAGGCTCGCGCTCTTTTGGCAAAGTGTCGTGCGTCCCGACGACGATAATGGCACTGCGACAAATTTCTTCGTCACAATGGAGAATATATATATATATACGTACCTATGTATATATTTAGGAAAAGAGTATTATTTTCAGTGATTTGATTATGATTATCATTTCTGCGGCTTCGACATCAACGAGCTGCACCATAATTGCGAGAAATGGAATTTGACAGATGGTTCGCGCAGCACGTGCCTTTACCTACATATATATATATATATGTGAGAAATTACGCAAGCAGGGCGGCAGCGTTTAACCGCAAAACGAACCCGAGCTCGACCAAATTTGCAACACGGCTTGCGGTCCATCAGAATATGCGCAATATGCATACATTCGTATATATATATATATATATATATATATTCACTCACCGAGTAAACTTCTGTCGTGTCGAGCCGTCTCCACCAGAAATATCACCGTCATCGTCTAGAATTCGTGATATATTCTTCCCGCGTGATAATTTACAAGATTTATGGAACATTTGCTCGCGTGTCGAAGATTTTTTCGGTTCGTACAACAAAAAACAACACATACTTTCCGACTTTTTATTTTATAGTCGAAGGAAAAAGCGGTATATACTTTTGGAATTAGTTCGAATTTTTTATTGACTTTATAAGCTTTTAATTGTTCGTCGCCTCGACCGTCGAAAATGTCGAATATTTCGTTAAATAAAGAAACATTACGGGTATACGTAGGTCGAAAAAATTGGCGCGCAAGTCGAGGTTCGCTAACGATAATAAAAGTCGACTAATTCGTGGTCGTGGACGCGCCACACTTTCTCACTCGTCTATCGCATAATTAGCGAGTTCGTCGACTCGGCGAACAAAAAAACTCGTGCACGCTCGGCGCTAACGAGCTCAACAACCGCCAAGAACCGACTAAGGGAATATTAGCGTATCTACATCAACCACCTTCGAGAGCTTTTATACAGCGGGATTTTTTTTCTGTTTTTCTTTTATTCGTCTATCTAATATCTCATAGCTCTGCTCAAGCATTAAAGAAAACTTTTCTCTCTTGAATGATGTAAAAAGAACTCTGGTAAAAAAAAAAAGAATTACGAAAAAAAGGAAGCACTTTAGGATTGTGCAAGCCTCTTCACGATCCTCCTATATATATGCGTCGACCGAAACGGTTCTCAAGATTTACTAGCGAACAAACCTTTCCAACTCCTCGCTTTTTTTCACCTGCCCGATTAAACATTCATTAAACAAACCCTCTCCCTTTCCCGCTCATCTAATTCTCGTTTCGGCCGATTATGCCCTTGTCTCATTTTATCGCTCAAAGTTTGCGCTTTTTTCTACCTAGCGATAAGCCGGGCGAACGAGGGTTGGAAAATTTCGAGTCTGTTCAACATCCTCTTGACCCGATCGTACTATTTATATAATACATATCTTTATATATACACACGCACATACAAACATCTATATAGTTAGAAAATTTGAGACGCAACATTTATAATATCTATATCGAAACGTCTATTTAAACAAAAATTTCGCGAGTCTGAACCCCCTAGTGAGATAACAAGTGATCTTGGGAAGAGTCGAAGGTAGAGACGAGAAGAGGGAGAAGAGGAGGAGAGAGAGATGGGCCACAGGGCTTCATCCCTCTTTCACTCAGGAGGGGTAGAAATTCAACTCGTAACCGTAGATTTATCAGCGTGGTTCCTTGGGCGAGCCCGTCCGAAAGAGCCCCGAGGAATTCTCCGATAAAGCGGTGAGATCAGCGAACGGTGGGACGGCGGACTGGTAGAAGAAGAAGAAGAAGAAGACGAAGAAGAAGGAGAAAAAGAGGTGGGAAGAAGAAGAGGAAGAAAAGAACGCGGAGTCGTTTGGCATTCGCACCCAGATGGTAGATTATACATATATAGTATATATATATAGGTATATATAGAAGATTTTAGGAAATGCTCGGACGCTCTTCCGCTTCGAGATAACGTGCTTTTCCTCTCTCTCTCTCTCTCTCTCTCTCTCTTCTTCTTCTTCTTCCGCATTGCCTTTTATTTGTTTTTCCAATCCGTTCTTTTTTTTATTTCTTTTTTCAAGACGACTCTCCTTCTTTCTACGGATTTAAGGACACTTTTGTCGCGGGAGACTGTTTTACTCTTTGGCCCGTCGTACGTTATATCCGCGCTTTCGGGTCTTCTGATCTCTCCCTTGTAATCCAACGACCATCCGGAATAACCTTTTTCCACGCCGCCAATATTTTACCTCGCGCGAGATCCCGTCGATAGAGCCCACGATATCCACGAACGAGATTTAGGTCGAAATGTAATATTTGCTTTGAGAAACTTTCGGGAGAGAAATTTTGGTGAAATGAAAATTTTGACAAATATATCTGCGAACTTTTCATGTAGATGTTGGACAATTTTTTTGAGTACTTTTATACAATTACAAATTCCGACACAAACATATTCGATTACAATTTGTGATATCGTGTCATTATTGAGATTGAAAGGGTACGCTGCGTTATCGATTGTTCCGTTCTACTCGTTGGCATAATCTTACCTTTTTTTTCTTCTTCTTTTCCACCTGTCCGAACGAGAAGCCGAGAAGTTGTGAAAGTCGTCAGTTTTCCGCGAGAGCGGGAGAAGCGGGAAAACCGCAGGGGAAGGAAAAATTTCTCATCTCACTCTCGCCTTCGTTCTTTCCGTTCTTCGAGCTTTCTCTTCCTTTCTTCCTGTCTCTCTCTCTCTCTCTCTCTTTCTTTTAGAAAAATAGGAAGAGCGGGCGTCCGTTTGGTCCTATATATAACATTGCCACGTAAAGATATTCCCAGTGTTTTATATCGCGCCCCTGGGAATCTCTTAAAGCCGTGATTTTTCATACCGTCTTTATCCTCGCTGGAGAGGCCGCGGCGTTGGCGTCGCGACTAAGCCTGGAAAAGACTCATAATAGCTCCTTCAGCTGTATGCAAGTTTTCTCACCGCGCACCAAGAAAAAAAAAGAAGATATTCGTCGGGCCAAGAATATTTCATACGCGTTCCATTTTTTTTTTCGACAATTTTGGCTCGTCCAACGTTTGAAATCTTTCGATCGTTATTTTCGCCAGAAGAATAGTATCGTTTTATTTTTTCTTGCTTGCGAGTTTGCGTTGTCTATCGTTGTTGTTGTTGTTTTTTTTTTTTATATCATATTTAATCGCAATGTTTATCGAAGAATTATCCACATGTCGGATCTCGTTCAAAGGCGTGTCGTCCTTGTACTTTTTGTTATATTCTCATTTCGAACAGTTAGAGTCAATTGCAACTCACACTAATCGCGTCGTGACCTGCCGTTGATTGATGTCAATTGACGCGAAGATCGTACGACGCATCGATCGACCAATCACGATCGTACGAGAAGGGACGAGCCTCTGGGGACGTGCGCACGTGCTCGATTATCGAACGAGTGACGTTAGTGCGTGCTAAAATCGCACGAAAACTAAAAATACTTCGTGACAAAATATATCCAGTCTTCGGTCGAAAATTCATCATTAAATTTTGCCCTCGGGTCTAATTATAACTAATTGGAATAGCGTGGCAAACCTCGCCGTTGCGCGTTCTTCCGCGAATAGAACAAAAATCAAATTTGTATCGTCAATTTTGTTATCGATATTTTACAAATTTTTACAATTACGAGAATAATCATAATTTCGATGAATTACCGATATAAATTTATCATTATTACTTACTACGGTTATTACCTCGCGTCTAATTCCGATCGAACGATTATTATCGTTATTGGAAATCCCGGGAAGTAAAATAAACGCTTTTCAATCTCTTTAAATTTTATAATATCGCGGCATTGTAATATAATTTTATGCCTCTAACTTTCAACTACTTTTCTTTTTCCCCATTCAATGTAGAATCGTTAAGCTTGTACGAGCCCGAAGCGCTCTCGTTAATTCAGGTCGTTGCGCTCATTATATGAACTCAACGTTTCATTGAATTCACTTCGACATGTATATATGTATAATATATATATGGATACACGTTATATAAATTATATATACAGTGGCGTACCGATAGGTTCGATAATCGGTGCAATTGGCTTCGCACCGAACATATCGAGTTCATTAATCCCTAGCTCTCAACCCTCGCCGATGCCGCAGCCTGACGTCTGACCAATTAATTTTCCAGCTCTTTGTACGACACGTATACTATACCTATATATATTTTGATCACGAGGGATGGCGAGGTTGGAGGTAAAATCGCGTATAACTTCTCGACTTTATAACTTATTTTCGCTATATTTCAACCACAGACACACACACACACGCACGCCCATTCCTTTGACTTTTCGCCCCTCACTCTCACTCTCTCTCTCTCTCTCTCTGTTCTCTGTTCTCTCGCTCGTAGCTTCGAGGGAGACGAGTTTATTCCACGTTCCCGGAGAAAACGAAGAATCCCCGTTAGCCACCGCTCACAGCGCCACCGTGCGGTCATCCCGTAAGCTTTCTCTCTCTCTCTCTTTCTCTCGTCCCACGAGACTCTGATTAGTCGCTCGCTAATTCCCCTCCGGGCAGTAACTTTACCTCGGCTCTGCCGCGTTATATCCTCGGCCTTGTCCCATCTCGTTCTAGTTCACTCCTCTTTAGCTAACTTACCCGTAGCATCGTGGCTTTCACCTTTTTACCAGTCTTTACCATTTTTCACTTCGACCTGAACTCCATTGACTATTGTTCGCTCGTTACATTTTACGAGTAGAAATTTCATTCGGCATTAATACGGCCTGAACTTCAGCCGAATCAGGGTCGAACATGGATGAGAGGAGTTCGAAAATCGCAAAACAATATGAAAAAGGAAAATTGGTATGGAATAATTCGCTAAAATCAAACCGAATCGAGAAGACTTTGGTTTTTCGAACTAACAATAAACTAAAATAAGGAAAGGGGAGTGGAATAAACGTATTTAACTAGCTGCTAATTACGAATGGCAGAAATTTCCACGTGTCATGTATATATAGTTGACGAACAACTATAAATTGGAACCGCTTGCCGGATCCGACTGGTACAGTTTCCCTTTGCAGTCCCTCTGGATTGCAAAATGTTTGCATTGCCCGCAGTCTCGAATAACGGAGTGTACAGATCTATAGATAAATCCCAATTTCGAGTTATATACGACGCGTTTCTCCTCTACATGAATGGAATTAATTCGACTCCGTCGATCCCAACGCGAGACCGTTTAGTCAATACTATCTCTGTCACCGTCGAATTCCTCAATTTTCCAATTATATCGTTACGCGACAGCAACCGACGGACAAAACAGAACAACGGTTTTAAAACTTACTTTACAAAAATGTTCATCATAAAAAAATCATCAGAAGAGTTTTGAATTTTCGATAATATTTGTGAAAGAGAACGTCGATCTATTTTTATTCGTGAAAAATAAAGTTAAATTTGAGATCACCGGTGTAAAATTAGAACGTAGGTAACGTACATCGCGTAATACGCGACGTTGCGCCCGGAAACTGTACGAGCCACGTGGGAATCCCGAAAGCTCTCGAGTCGATGTATACCTGCGTTTAGAGTCGAGCGTGCAACAGACTAGCCGAACGGAGTTTCTCCGCTTCTCTTTCCCTTTGGTACGTTATCATACGCGCACGTCCGTGGATTTTCGTAATGCCCGGCAGCATCCGGTTCGCGTGGTTATTAGACGGTCGAATCTTCATCCCCGTGGGACACTAAATCGCAATTGGGACTCGTTGGTAATCCAATAAGTTCGGCGCATAGATGTGGGTAAATTCTTCCATCCATTCGAACGTTTTGACAATCTCGATGATTTTCAATTATTTTCCACGATCGATGACAATTTGCAAATCAGACGTATATTTATTAATAAATTATAATTAATGAATTAATAATTTCATAAATTCTTTCGAAACGATGGAAAAAAATTGTCTACGAAGCGTCTCTGGTGTATTTATACCTACCGGAAGTACATTCACGGCCGAATCGTCAAAAACTTTCTCCACTCCACGGTGTCTCTCCTAGCGAAATATATTTCCTCGGTTTCTGCGGAAACCAACGGCGTCAATCTGCGACGCCCGGCCTTTACCTGTTGCGCATCAAGCTATATAACTGTGTACACAGATATATATATATATATATATATATATATATATATATATACCTATACTAGCCGCGACTATACTTAACCTCCTGTTATTAAACGCGATTAGCGCCGCCGTTGCGTATCGATTTCGTCCATGAAATTGAGTGCGCCACTCATTTCTATCTCGCGTGCATTTTCACGAGACAATTTACACAATGAAAAATGCGCGATCGTCCTTTTTTCCTACGTCTCTGAACAAAGAGATTCGAGCCACACTTCCAATTTCACGAAAAATTGAACCAACATTTTTATTTTCTCCTCTTTACACTCGCTGTAATACAGAACGAGATTTATTTCGAGATTTATTCAAGTTTTATGGGAAAAGCACTTCGGACGATGCCGGAAAATATGAGCGACGTACAGAGACTACGCCCCAAAGTTACAGCCACGTTCTTGCGGCTGGCGATGAAATCCGTCTCTACCTCGAAGCTATACTCTCGTGGCTGACGGCAACATCAGTTTCGAGACGCGTGTGGAACCTCGAATACCGAAGCCAAAGTACCGCGTCAGCAACGGCGCATTGCCAGCTACCGCGTGATATATACGTTTCGATATTTCGCTGCGGAGATATGTTCTCGCGTGTATAACCTACCCGCGTGCATTATGCTGAATACAGTGCGAGCAATTTTCTTTTCTCCTTTTTTCTTTTCTTTACCCTACCTTTTCGATATCATTGTAATACCGTTCAAAATAAAAATAGGTTTGAAACGAAAAAAAATCATCGCTCGTTTCTCGAACGATTCAAGTGGTGGTACGTTGGACTAGCTCGAGATCGATGAGATATAACACAAGGAAAATGTATAACCGCGCGCTCCTGGAAGCAACGCGAAACGCCCTCTCGACGAACGCGAAACACGAAGCAAGAAAAACTTTTTTTCCCCCACCTCGATCTAGCGTTATGAAAATTTTCTTTGGAACTTACTCCTCGACCAACGCGTCGTCTATACATTTAGTTTTCAAATTTCTATTCAAAGCGATATGAAAAAGTAATAATATTGGCTTAAATAGCTTTCTTCGTCCAGCGGGAAATTCACCTTTGCCCTATGACAATATTATTAATAGATTTCTCGTCTTGAAATTTGTGACTGGGGAACGTCGCTCGGTTCTTTTTCTTCTTTTTTTTTTCAGTACGAATTGCAAAATTGATTACAATTCGTTGCACGTGCGAAGTCTTTGGCGCGTTTCTCCGTACAGTATTTTTGTTCGGTGCTATAGATAAAGGGACCGGTGGAATCAAGGAAAAGAGGGGAAAAGATAATTCAGTCACGCTACCGGAGCGGCGCACCCCACGAATCTCGTTCACCGTCGTTAAACACGATTCACCGTTTTGGGAGAGAGGACATCCTATATAAACCCACGTGCACACACACATATATATATGGGAGTGTGTGTGTGCATGTTAGGGAGAGGGTGAGAGAGCGAGAGAGAGGGAAAAGGTCGGCATCGATTTCAACCGATAGACTCGCACGAGAAAATTTCCCTTCCACGTTTTCGAGCTTCCCATCACTTATCGCGAGAAATATATAACGCGAGCTTCGCGAAATATTGCACGTGTCCTATAACACCCCGTCTTCTTTATCATTTTCAAGAATCTCAATAAAATTATCGAACTGGATGTACTACCATTTCTTCCCATTTCGTCTTACATTCATAAATTATAAAATTGTTTATTGAAACTTTGATAAAATACAATACGATCGAATTATTCGCTTCAAAGACCAACAAGTTTTCAATTAAATTGATTAATTTCTTGTTTCACAAATTCCACATTTCCCATTGGCGCAAATTTCGCTTCGAACATTTTCTCGTAGTGGAAATACGATTTATCGCGTATTTTCTCTTCTCTCGAAATATAATACGCTCTTTCGCTAGTCGTATTAAATTTCATTCCGTCTCTCTCTCTCTCTCTCTCTCTACACCTTATTCGACTGAAATTCACGTCATCAACCCCAGATTTTCCATTGAGGAACGGTGAAGACGTACGTAAGCCTTCGTACGATCTAACCCGACCTCGCTTAGCAATCCCTTTTCACGCTCTTTTGTCTAAAACATTAAACGAAAATTACCGTTCAATAAACCACAAGCTCTATTGCCATCGAGAGACATCGATATTTCCTTGCATGTTCCTCGTATCATTAATTGCTCTCCGAGTCTCGTTCGGTCCACGTATAGATGTAGACCTGGACTCGTATATTTATATATATATATATATTTGTATATACAAATATATACATTGTATATATATATAATACTCTCGGTGGGCGAGAAAATGAGGTGAGGGTAAACCACCCTCTCGATTCCCGGTACGCTCACGCAAATTTATACGGAACTCTCGCTTTGGGCCGCGTCCTGTGTACACCTAAATAAATATAGGTATGTATGTACATCGTATGTATATAGCGGAGATATTGTGTTCGTCGTTCGTCCGAGTCGAGTCGAGTCGAGGGTGGAATAATTTCGCAAACTCGTGCCATGAGCCGGCGTGCTCTTGTCCTTCTATACATATGCTTCAACGTATATATATATATATATATATATACGCGTCCGTCACTTATATAGCAATCCTGTGAGTTAGTCGAACGAGGGACAATATGCGCGGAGTCGGTCATAGTTTTCAAACTTTTGCCTTTTTTTTGTTTTTTTTTTCTCAAACTCCACCTTTGCGCACAATTGCCGGATGAAACAAACACACCGAGCAACGAGGATATGTGAAATAATATAAAACTCACGTGTGTCCTACGAGGATGATAAATATTGATGAAAAATTCGTTGGAAACGCGAAGCAAAGAATTCATGACTGTTATGCGATTAGTTTAAAAGTATATCGTAGCGTGAAAAATAGATGAAACGCGTGGAGTTATTGATCAATTGCGTAGTTGGCAATGAACGAAGTTCCGACGAAACGGTATAGAAAATAATTTATGTTTTGTTTTTTTAAATATTGTGAACGGTCGTAACTTTTTTTTCAAATTCGTATTGATCGATAATTAATCGGAGCTTTTATTTTTTGTTTCTTTTGTTACGTCTATTTTACAATGGCAACGACAATGCTGCTAAACTATGCTGCGAGACGTATAGTTTCGACGTTGTGTAAGAAGCTTAAGGGGGGTTGCAGGTCCTCGCGGCGTTTCCTGGATTATTCACGAATGAAGCGTGCGGCCCTCTCACGCCATTTCTACATCCACTTTCGACGCTCGCGTCGGGGATTCTACGTCATCGCTCGTACGAATTCTCTCTCTCTCTCTCGTTCCATCCTGACGTGAGAAATACGAAAGGATTTTCCAGTTCCACTCGAAAGGCACTAAAGGTCCATGAATAACTAATTCGATCCTCCGTTTGCGTTATATATATACCTATAGATCGAGATAACGGAAATAAGCTTCGTCGCTGTATCACCGTTATCTTGAGTGCCGGAGCTTATCGCTTTGTCCACGTAGAGGATTGAATCGCGACGAAAGATTTCACTCGCCGTATAATATGATTCACCCGAAACAAAATTATTCCGATGCGATTTACTCCTGATGTTTGTTCTCCAGGAAATTTCGATCGACGCGTTGATTAAACTCACGGGCCTTGGGTGATCATTTTGATTGTTTCGTACGGCATTTATCGAGAATCATTCTATTCCGCGAACGGTCAGATTTGTTTATTTTCCCGAATCTCTTCGGAGCGAAAGCAAAAAAAAAGGGCCGTATGGTCAGCGCCTATCGACCGTATTTCGACAAAAGTAATTTGAAACTTTTTTTTTATCCCGCTGTCAGTTCCGTACCACGCTTCGGGGGGTCTTCGTACTCTATTGCATCGAATATTGTGTTCATCGATGAATGCTAAAAAAAAGGAGATCGTTTCGAAAAAAGCACCGCCGCGGGGAAGTTCAAGCCACAAAAGAGAGAACGAACGAGAGAGAGAGAGAGAGAGAGAGAGAGAGAGTGAGCAAAGAAGGGGGGAGGGGGGATGCCCGGGGCAAAGAAAAGTACACGTAATGGTGAAACGGTGGTATAAACGAGGTGGGCATTTTCAAAAGACCCTGGATCCCAATTAATTCCTCGTCTCGTGTATCCACGAGACCGACGAATAAGCGAGATAGAGCTCTTCCCTATTGCCGCACGAAAAGGACCTCGTTAAACTTTAAATTAACGTCGTGGCCGTGGGCAGTCTGGCGAGAGATCTTCTTGTCTCTCGTGCGATCCTCCGTGAAAAGGTCGATATATATATATATATATATATATTCCGATATACATATACGTATAGTATAGAAAAAGGACAGTAGATAGGAAGAGAGAAGGAGGCAAGGGCGGGAAAAGTACGAGTGAAGTGAAATGAGAAGTTGAAACATACAGTGAGAATGAGATAGAGATAGGGAGAGATAGAAAGAGAGAAAGAGATGACGAGAGACAGAAGGGATGAAGGGAAGAACAAAAATTGCGGTGTACGAAGACTGTGCGAAGCCGAAGGAGATGAAGAAATGCTCGAGAAATAAAGGAGAAGCAGGGGGGTAAGGGCAAGGGATATTACTTCAGCAAAACCGCCACAGTTATACTATAGTTTTCCCCTGTGGTGTGCTCTGGTTGTCTTGTTCCAAGCTTCCCGTCTCGTCCTGCCCAGTTAACCAAACTGTATACCGTTGTGTGTTCCATTTGTACGTACGAAACGTTAGAGAGAGAGAGAGAGAGAAAGTGAGAGTAATGCGCCAAAACTTTTACCTCTAACGAGAAGCCTTCTAGCTCGACGTTCACATCCCTATCTCTTTTTCTTCGCTATTTCTCTCTTTCTTGTATCGCGTTTTATACATATACAAAATCCATGCGGATGCGAAAACTTTGTATCAAGTAGGGTATTAGCAAAACGCGCCTCTCTCATCTCCCTCCCTCCCCCCTGTGCCACTTTCCGCCTCGATGCGAAATTTCACTCAGCTTTCCCGACCTTTTCCACTTATTATTCGGGTCCCCCTCGTACCTATCTTCAACAGGATGTTTTGTACATTTGATGAAAAAAAAAAGAACAGAAAAGAATCGCGACAAAATAATCAGAAAACGGAAGAAAACTTGTTTATTTCGTTGAAACGAAGTTTATGTCGAAGTTGAATTTCCACTCGATTCGCTCTATTTTGAGAACCTCTATGAAATCCATTTTTGTCGAATCTGGCTTGAATTTTCATTGATTTCAATTGAATGTCGAACTTGAATAAAAATTCATCAAAATTCATTTTTACCGCAGAAGTCGTTGGTTTTTTTTTCTTGTTTTCGATGTATCGTTATTTTCCACTTGTGTAAAACGTATTTTATTGACGAATGATGATCCGAATTGACATCGCGATGTTTCGTACGTCTGTCTCGATATTCGAGCAAGCGATTAACAATGCTCCAATTAGCAGATTAATTGGATCTCGGTCGGCTCCGCTATGTTTCACGAGGCTCCGAATCCCTCGCGCTGGTATATTTGTATTTGATCCCAAGAGTATCTCGACAATGTACTCGATGTCGATATTTCTGCATTTTTTATGAATATATGCATATAGATATATAATTATTTTTTATTCCTTTATTTTCGAAATGAGAACGAAACGCCTCTAGGGTTTTAGCTGTTGCGGAACGAGAGAATCCGGCGGATCGTTAGTCAGCCTGCCTTCATTATCGCGAATATACTTTCTGACTTGTCGATCACGACAGGAAACAATGGAAAGAGAGAGAGAGAGAGAGAGAACGAAAAATATGGAAAAAGGTGTTAAAATGCACCCGTGCGTAATTAATTTGGTAATGAGAAAAAGAAGAACAATTTTTCTTTTCGCGTGTTGATCCACTTTTGTCGAATGGATTTTTACGAAATGCACGCGATAATAATCACGAAAATCATAATTATGAGATAACTAATAATTTCCGATATGAATTTTATATGTCGTTATTCAAATAATCCAACTAGAGTGCGGCTACCAAAGATATAGTTACGAGCGAGACGCGACACGTTGGCGATATGTTGCAATGTAATCCAGGATAATAGACCCGGCTAATTGATCATTCGCGTCCCACGTGTGAACATAGGTCGAAACTTGGTCGATCCCGAGGTGTTTATACGTGAATAATATTTCGAAGCGCTAGAACGTTGAAATATACCAATCCTACTGATGGCGCTACGAGCCATATACGTCACGAGGTCCAATAGCTCTGAATAGTAGAGTGTATGAAATTTATTCGAATCTCACGTGAATCGTTTAATATTAGAGATTGGTTGACTAATTGAGTAACACATTTTCTTTTAAAAATTACGATCGAGAATCATGGTAGCTCGGTTCTACGAAACCAAGGATTTTTCACATACCTATCAAGTATTCAAGTATTTTCGATGTTTTACATCAGAGAAGAACGTTGAAACGAAGATAATGGAAATTCCGATTTATTATTTTTGCAACGCAGATTATATTTTCAAAAGCTTTCTCGAATCTGCTCTTGTAAGGTTGGTAAAACTTTCGAACCGAAATTTTCCCCATTTAGCTCTCGCAAGATTGACATTTTGTGACACGAAACGCGAAGCTCGTGCGGGTAACTTCGAAAGGATAATTCACGAATCGTCGTAATTACAATTCTACCTCGGTGCGAAGGAATTCTATAATCAGAATAATTGTTCTCGATCGTGAGAATAATTCATGATTCTCTCTCTCCTCCTCCCCCCTTCGTTCTCTTTCGCCCGCGGATTATTTTTTTATTTCATCCCCAAATTGCCTTCAACATATCGCGGAGATTTCGCATACTTTTTTTCACCCTTCCACGCTTCGTTCGGCTCACTTTTTCCATTCTCGCCTCTATTTTTCCTCGTAATTACCAGGATCTCGCGCGACTCTGGCTTGTGTCTGGTTCTGTGGTCGTTAACGGGCAAAGTTCCATGTTCTAGTCCAGCGTAGAGAGCGAAAGAGAATGAGAGACGGCGGTAGCGAGAGATAGAGATAGAGAGAGAGAGAAAGAAAGAGAGAGAAAGAAAGGACGAAGTAGAAAGTGAGGAAGGGGTATAGTACACTGGTGGGACAGCTTAATATCGTTTAACGCGACTAAACACGATCCTACGGTCCGACACCGCGTTCGCCCGTATCAACCCTTATGAATTTATCGAAAACGGCCGTTCCCAGAGCCACGCGAATAACAACCGTCGAATACGATTCCTCTGACATTTTTACCAAGACTTTATCGCCCTCCATTGTCCGACGAAACGAATGAAAATCCTAGAATCCGATTACGCGACATCCATAAACGGAGATTGCAAAGATTCCATCCTGCCCGTTTTTTGTTGCCCCTAATAACATCGACTCTTCCAATCCACCGAATTTCGTTCGCTCCGAAAGTACTTTTACATCCTCGATAACTTGAAAATTAATCGTCGAATCGACGACGGCTTATTCACGAAATTCGGTGAAACTATCTCGACGAGTATTACAAATTGTCAAATCAATATTGACCCTATCGCCGCGTTGCGAAATTTCGCGGCGAAACCAAGCAAAATGACCGAGAGAGTCAACGTTCTGATAGCGATGATATTAAAGCGAGACAGTGGTTTTCATTGGCGGTAAGAGCATGGAGGGTATATAAGGCGTATATATATATGGCCTCGTACCAACGACATATAATAGGGCTTGTAGGGCGCACGCGGTGTGAAATTACAACGTCAGCTTTCTCTCTCTCTCTCTCTCTCTCTCATCCTGCTCTCGGTCGCTATTCCGTCTCGTCACCGGAAACAAGGCGTCGTTCCTCCCTCGCCAGCTACCTCATAGATACGACCTAAACTTATAGAATATCTATATATAATATAACATACATATATCGGATTCACCGGTGCGCCTCGTGTTGTTCGTCAAAACGGATCGGATGTTATACGTGGGTCATCCCTCTGAGGCTCGCGGGATATTCCATTCCTCAAAACGCCTAAACCTCGTCCCTAATCTCGCGCCGTATACATACATATAACATTATGTACCTACGTTTATATATCTATATATATATATATATATATAAATGCTCTCGGGGATGCCAAGCGCTTGTCGAGAAGTGACAGCGGGTGTTCGGCGCTAATGCCATTTCGCTAAATCCTCGGATTCCCTCTCCGTTTTCGGACCGCGCGAGTTACAAACAAGCGGGACAAGCGCGCCGATGCGCGATGTACCATTTTGGCCGTGGCGCGGGCTTGACGCAACACGCGCGAGGACCATCGGGAGCAACACGAGAAAGGCGCAATGAGGGGAGAGCGAGCGAGCCGAGCTTAATCGATACTCGAGGTCGGCCGGTCAATACGATGAGTCGACTCTCGCACGAGCTTAGCTCACCGGGGCATCCGTGTGGGATTTGACCCAAATCGAAATTTCCAGTTTAGCACCAATTACGTATACCCTATACTATACCCTTCCATCTCTCGCTGATGCTTTTACATAATTTATGTGGCACTCGCTAAATACGCCACCATTGTTTTCCGTACGTCTATGCTATATATATATATATATATATATATATATATATATAAAGCACGTCAGTTTGTGGCAGTTTGACTCCGTGGAGATGGAAAGAAAACGGGTGCGTCTAAAAACAACGCCGCTGTCCAGCATTTTCCGATACTACGTCGATAAGTTTTTTTCGTAGCAGACCTCAGGTGTCTTATTTTTTATTCACAAGCATCGAGAATTTTAGTCGTTAATTCCTAGAAACTAGAAATAGATCCGATTACCGGGAGGCTGAGATATTTAATGGAGAATGAATTACTTAGTCACTGCCTGAGTAAAAAAAAAAAGAAAAACGTGCCTGGCTGATCAACGAAAAAGGTCACGAGCCAAGGAGTCGTCGTGAAATTTGTCCACTCGTTCTAATCTACCAAACTCAAGTTGACCTCCGGTCTACTAAAGTCCATCAAAGTTTAGTCGACTCCAAAGTACGCTAAACCCTCTCAGACTACCCGAGAACTCGTAAACTCGATCTTCGGTATTTGGTATAATTTTGATTGACACGTAATCTTCGCTAGCGCGTTATCCACTACCACTGTACTCGATTATTATGTAAATATCTCTCGTGCTACCGACATTCTCTCGAGACACAATGTCGAGTGATTTAAGCGCCGGAGAGTAAGAGAAACAAAAAAGAACGGACCAACAAACGCAACACGGCGTGACAGGCTCCTTCGGACAGGGATTTCGTCCCGTGATTTTTGGAGCAAGAGAAAAGAGGATCGCGCGAGCGTACGTGCGACAGAGCCGAAGACACACTCGATAGATTTCTTCTTTTCTCTCTCTCTCTCTCTCTCTCTCTCTCTTTGTGTCTTTCGGTCTCGTGAGCACCCATCACCCAGAATTTCGCCGTTTCTCGTGAGACACGTACGACTCCCGTAGGGAGTTCCGCGTGTCTACTTCGCCATCTTATCCGTGTACCAAAATACATCTACACCTGACTATATATATATATATATATATATATATATTATGTCTTGGTAATATATATATATATGTGTGGGTTGGTTGACAGACGAAGAGTGTGGCAGTGAGTAAAAGATACATACATACATCGCGAGTATTCGGTACGAGCTGGTGGAGGGTTTGTACTACGTGCCAGACGATGGCGGACGAAGAGAGGCTACGAAATTGTAAGGGACGACGAAATCTTCACGAGAACGACCTGATGCTGCTGCGGGCGAGGAGAGCAAGAGAATCTTGAACGATGAGTTTGTGTGTATAGACACGCTACCGGGTAAAGGGAACCCGGCGGATCAGGACGAGGACCTACGACCCGAGAATCCTAATACGATTCGAGCCTCGTTCTCTCGTTCTCTTTCTCTCTCTCTCTCTCTCTTTCTCTCTTTCTCTTTCCCTCTGTCTTACTCTCATCCCTTCTACTCGGTAAACCTACCCCGACAAGATTCGAACAACTTCCTCATTCTCTCAAGAAGCCACGGCTTTCGTCTCGCCTCTCTTTTCTCATTCCCGTTCTTTTTTATACATTCTTTACCCTTAATTTATGTTTTACATCGAATAAATCCTCCGACCGGTTAGTTATATTCTTGGTTATGATCAATGCATACCGATTTCGAGAAAATGAGTCGAAGACACGTGATCGAGTTGAATGAAATTAAAATAGATCCGCGTAAACAGTATCTTCTATTTTACCAGCTTTCGAGCTTGGAAATTTATGGTTTCTAGTTCAAAATTTATTTTCGATCCATGTGAAAATTCGGTATTCTTTGATAAGTGGAATGGTTCGTATCTCTCGTACCTCCGTATGTGCATCGAGGGTGAAACGTTCGAGAGGTGTGAGCTTACGGCGTCGGAAGTCCGGGTGAACTTTGGTGGTTACCCGCCGAAGCCCGAATTCCCATAACGTACCGGTGACCCAGGTGACTATAAATTAACCGAGACCTAGGTGAGATTGCGAAAGGCCCTGGTGGGGTAAAACGATGGTTCGAGGAACGAAGGAGCAAGGAGAGGCAATAGCGTGAGCTTAAACAGGTAGGTGTCGTCTTTTCGCTTTACTATACTCGCCCACCGACAGAGGGAGACCGGGTAAGTGATGTGCGCCGCTGCGCTACATTGCACACGGTTATTTGGGTTGAACCGCGAACCGAAAGGATGAACATGGGGCTGAAGAGAGAGATAAAGATAGAGAGAGAGAGAGAGAGAGAGAGAGAGAGAGAGAGAGCGATAGACAGAGAGAGAGATTGGCGTGTGAGTATGCGAGTTTTTTTACTGTGAATATACGGAAGACTCGTTGAGTGCCAATGTGGGGTAAGACGCGAAGGAGTAAAGATAGAGGGAAGGCCATGTGGACCAAACTTGGTTTTCCACCATGCGGTAATTCCTCCCCCCTGTATAAAATATGGTACGTTCGAGAAGTCAAACTCTCCTTCTAACCCTCTTTCTCTCTGCCCTTCCCTCGGTCTCTCTCTCTCTCTCTTTCTCCCTGCCTCTTTCATTGTCCTTCTCTAGTGGAACTGGAAGACCATGGTGCGTTTTCTTTGCAGAACGGTATGTAGTTTCATGGGTGTACTGCGAGCAACGGGAAATGGGTCTTGAAGAAGAGGGAAGATGTGCAGCAGGGGAAATATTAGAAGGGTGAAAGGACGAGAGAGAGAGAGAGAGATAACGAAAGTAGCTCGAAGACCAGACCCGAACATTTTAGGTGTTCTTTGGGAAAGCTCCGAGCAGAAAGTGATGGCTAACCACGAGTCCCAGTGGTTCCCAGGTTTCTTTCACCTGGCCGATCATTCTTTTTTCCAACCACTCAACGTTTCTTACAAAATCCAAAAAATGTCACTTTCCGTAGGAGTATGAAATTTTCTTTGAAATATTGGCCACAATTTCCATACAAAATAGGAGCAGTTTCTGTTGTATTCTCGTAAGTTGGGAACCCACTGGCTTTTCTCCATGTAGGATTATGTATTCGTGATCGTATATTACTCACTCAGGAGCTTTCTCTCCCCTTCCCTACTCTCATTCTCCCTCCCGCCCTCTCTCTCTCTCTCCCTCTCTTTCTCTCTCTCTCTGTGTGTATGTGTCTTCCCGTCTCCCTTAGCAAAACTACCGCAAAGTCCCCTCGAGCTGTTCGGCAAGTTGAGCTTTCACAGTGTACAAAGTTTCCGGGCAAATTGAGACGCGCCCACCACACCCGATTCTTCATAAATCCCGATCAAACTCTGTTACGCTCCCTATCTCGTTTGCTGTACAAGAATTGGGAGGAAGAGAAGATTATATACGTTATCCGAACAGCCGTTCTAACGCGTCCCTCATCTTAGCGAGAGTTCGACCCTATTTTTAGTTAACTCGAAAAATGACATTTTTTTCTTCCGGGTCGTGCGTTTTATCGCTTCCACGAGTAGGAACAAAAATTCAATTTCTCCTTCATCCCGGGATTTCGTTCGCGTATCCGTAATACTTAACAATAACAAAAAAAAAAAAATCGTATAAAATATTACAATCGAAGAACTTTTTTTTTCTTCCTCGTGCACAAAAGTATCAAAGTAAAATAAAAATCGTGCGCGCCATCGAGACGTGACAAATGGCTCGTTGAGACACCCATGCGTGTTCTCTTTCTGACGCTCCCTTCCCCGTTTTGACATCGATTATTCAAGCGAGGATTCAGTGCCCGTGTCGCGAACGCGCGTGGCTCGAGTGTCGTAAAATTGTAGAAAAGAGAGGGAAAGAAAAGAAAGCGAAAAATATACGAAGGCACAATTTCAACTCCGGGTTGTGTGTGTTGTGTAGATATAGCACAAGGGCGGGATACACTCGCAGAGGGTCGAAACCACTGGACACGAGGGTACGTATGGAGTAATTGAGAGCTCGTAAATTCTGGCGATCGACGCTCGAGGATCTTTATTCTCGATCGTGGTTTCGCGCCCTCCGCCGGTGCTAACCGCTGCAGCAGCGGGAGGAACAGCAGCAGGAGCGGGAGGGAATTAAGTCGAAGGCACCGCTAGGGGTGAACTCCCGAGATTGTAACCTTCTCGGCTATAACTCGACTCGATTCGCGTGGCGTTAATCTATCGATGTTTTTGTAAGAACGCGGTGGTAGGAGGAAAGTAACCGGTCCGGTTATAGGCCGTTTTTACGGCATCGTCGTTCATTCGCCCTTTTTCTTTCCTCCGTTTTGCCCTCGAGCAACGTACTTATTCTCGATTAACGGTTCAAAGACCAACGGCGTTACTTTTTTACTTTGTTTTATCGTCGCTCGTGTTTCGAGCCTTTCCTGGTTAACTGAGAATAACACTTGAGAAGAATTTGTCCATGCAGCATTTTACAATTTAATATAAGAAATTAATCTGAAATTCTAAAAATTATTCTTTAATTTTGTTTTTCGTCTTCTGACGTTTGATGTCTAAGCTTCGTTGGATAGTTTTTTCCTTTCGTCGGAAGAGAAAACGTCCACTCTGTCTCGAAAGGGCTCCATTCATCGCGCAACCCCCACTTTTCAAGCCCCTTCTACGAATGTGTTTCTCGCTAATCTGATCGTTCCTTCCATTCACCCTTAAAAAGACGGAAAAACTTTTTCCATTTCCCCACCCCGGGAAGCCCTTTTTACACGTATAGTCTCCCTCTTGCCGTTCACGACCTGCGTTCTACACTCGTTTCCTCTTCCTCAATCTTGTTACAGAATTACGTTTCTCTCTCTCTCTCTTCTTCTCCTCACTGGCGTCTCGGAGTATATTGAGAAGAACGTGAAGAGGTTCAAGCTATAATAAGAAAGTCGACGGTACCGTACCGTGAGGAGACGAGAGAGAAACGAGAAATGGTTCTCTCCAACGGGCGAGAGAACGCAAAAATTCTACCACGAGACGTCGCACTTTACCATTTCGAAAGTACATTCGAGGAAAAGTCGTCGTCGTCGTCGCACGAGCGTTCAACACGGCTGAGAAAAACCTTCGTTGCGGACTCACTCTCTCTCTCTCTCTCTCGCACTCACTCACTCCCTCCCTCGCGATTGCCGTCACACAGCCACGCGAGTCTACGGGGACTACGTATTCTCGTTGAGTCTTCCCTGATCTATCCCTGACGGGAAGTAGAAAAACCGCGTTCCCGTAGAAGAAAAATAAAACTACGAGTCACGTAATAAGAACAGAAAATAAATAAAATGACTGTCCCCGGTTTATATGTATGTCCATATATGTCGCGTCAGCTAAGATCGGAAAACTTTGTCAATATCGTAGAAAGTGATGAAAAATACAATAGAAAAACCTTTTCCGCGCTTTTCGCATTCTCGCGGTTATAAAACGCGAAGAGAGCGCCAGAATAAATTTTTATACCGAATCACCGTCGAATCGGATTTTCCCGTTTTATCCCCCGTGAATTCCTTCGAAACGAGAGCCACGAGGGCATTCGGATTACTAGCTAGCTATTCAAGGATAATTTTACAAAACGATATAATCATCAAATAAAGAGAGAAAAAAAAACAATTTTTCACTTTCATAAACAGTTTGTACCTTTTTTCAGATTTTTTTCAAATTTATTAGAATTATTCTAACACCAAACATATTTTTTCTCAGAATTGTAGCGTTATATATGTACCTATATAGGTACAGTAGGTATATTATGTTTGCCGGAGGAAAGAAAATTCCACAATTTCGTGGAGGACCGAGAAAATCTCGCAAGCTTCTGTTGACACGTATATATATATGTATATGCAGCGTGGAGTGAGACGAGATAGACGTGGAGGATGGGTCGCGGTGAAAAGTTTTTGCGGAAATGAAGGGTAGCGGGTTTGTGATACTCGTCCTCTCTGTGCAGGGCCTTTGGTAACCTACCGGCGCAGATATACATTCGGCGCGACCTCATCGCATTGT
This sequence comes from Netelia virgata, assembly GCA_951802705.1. Lineage (NCBI taxonomy): Eukaryota > Metazoa > Arthropoda > Insecta > Hymenoptera > Ichneumonidae > Netelia > Netelia virgata. The sequence continues at coordinate 36,583,892 of OX637866.1, forward strand.
CGTGTATGTATAATACACGACTCTCTCTCTCTCTCTCTCTCTCTCTCTCTCTCCCTCTCTGTCTCTCTCTCTCTTTGGTTTCGACCGTCGGAAAGCCTGGAAGGCTCGTTACAGTTCGCTTGGGCGAACAGGAGCTAACGGACAAAATAGCCGAGGTTTGGATACAGATGGACATACCAGAAGCCAGAGAGCGGCTCTTTCTCGCTGACTCGCGGGGCAAGAGAGGGAGAGACGAAGAGAGAGAGAGAGAGAGAGAGAAGCTTTGTGGCTAAAACGAATGCTCAGGAGAGCCGTCCGTTCCGGGTCAGACAGGCTGTACACCGTAGGGTGCAGGGATTGGAGCTTCCCACGGTCTCTTTTACTCTCTTCTGTTGTATTCACCGTTTCCCTCATTCTCATTGCCATTTAGGTACTTTTGTTTCTGTTCTACCAACTTTTGAACAGAAACGGGCGTGCTCCTCCGAAAACGAGGAAAAAATATTCAACCACCGCTCTCTTTACCATTTTCTCGCGCGCCTTCTTCTCTTCGCTTTGAAACCATTTTGATCTCGGAGTTAGACCAATCGGGCGAAGAGCATAGCTTCTTTCTTCTTTCAAATTTAGAATATTACAACGAAAATTCAGAGATGCGAGAATGGCGCGATGAAAATTTGTTTTTAATCACGACGCAAATATTAAAAGTGACAAACTCATATTTATTTCGTTCTCTGTACGAGTGTTTCTGGCATCGCGCGAATAATAGCAGCTATCTCGGAATTCTCGTCGATAAAACTGATATCGTGACGTATAAAAGCGGAACGGGGTTTGGATTGACGGAGTGTGACCCGAACAGGAAATGGAATTGTGAAATCGTTTCTTCGAGATTGGGGCGACAATATAGGAGTGACCTTTTCATTCCCGTATCAAAGCTCTTAACCGGAAACGCCGAAGTGTCATTGTATCGTTGGATGTTCGAGATGTACCTATCTCATCGACCACGATCGGATAAAGAGAGAACTACGAGAACGAGACCCGGGTTGCGTTTATGGTCGCAATGATATAAGTATTATACGTTTCATATACATTTATATATATATATATATATTTAATTATATATATAAATATACATATGAAGAGGGAGAGAAAAGAGTGCCACACGCATTCAATGGATGTAGATAATACCGGAAGCTCGACCGGGGTCACATATGCGGGAGCAAAAGCACCTGGATATTGGATTCGTAAGCCCGTAACGGCCCAACGAGAAAGCATCATAAACGACCCCAGCATTGCGCACTTTGACTACAGGTAGAGAGAGAGAGAGAGAGATAGAGATAGAAAGTTGAGAGCCGGTCGACCATGGGGATTTCATATTTGACGATAAAAGTCGCTTTTCTGTACACACTACGACATTTATACGTATTTATATAACCTTCGCTGTTTGCCAATCTCTCGTTCCATTCTCTTGACACCCCTTTGACTCTCTCTCTCTCTCTCTCTCTCTCCTCTCACCATCGACGTACACATATCTTCAATATCTCTCTCTTTTCATCGATTTTACAATCCTTTGTGAATTTCCCATCGCGATATATACGCCAAGGCCATTGTCGCAACATTCGGAAAAACTGATTCACGCCGAGAGTCGTCAGCTAGAGGACGATTACGAATTTTGAAATTAAACGACCAACGATGCGGATATTACGATGAAATAATTGAGAAATTATTTCATCATTAATTAATTTCATGATTAACGAATGAACGTTCGTTCGGGATATTCTACGTATCGGCAAAATCATATTTCACTGCGAGAAACGAAAATTAGATTTAAATTCGCGTAAACGTTTCGACGAAACTGATCAAAATGTTGTTCACGTTGTGAGTAATAACACGCGTAAATATCGTTTTCAAAACGTTAACATATTAATACTCCGAACGGCGATGCGGGTTTGACTGCAATTGTTTTTTTGTGCACAGTGGGAATTGATGGATACGAGTTATCTGATATGTTAGCTACCCTTTTCCGTGAATTTAACTGCGGAATCCACGTATAACGGTAGCTTTAACAACTACCGCCATACAATATGTTGATATATTAATGGTCGAATTGTTTCAAGCTCGTGCGATATTTGAGAATAAAAATTGGATAAATAATGTGAAGTGAGGAAAACGCGTTCATCGCCAATTTAAGTCTCATTGTTAATTAATTCTCTCGCGATGTACATAGTCCAGTCGGTGCGCGAGGTTGTTCCGAATAATCTATGCATATATATATAACAGCCGTGGGAAAAGCCCACATTAATTATTTTCTCATTCGCTGGAAAAGCACGAGAGTTTATCCTAACAATGGATTAATTAACGCGTTATCCGACCCCCGAGGGTTTTCGCCCATGTTCCCATCAGACGATGAAGAGATGACGAGCTTGTACTCGTGCGGTTGGAAAAATCCGATCGAGGACCGGAGGCGTAACCTCGACTCGTCTCATCTACCAAATACGAACGGAGTGTCTCCTAAGCGGCATGGATATATCTATATATTCCCTATATATTACATATAAAACAATAACTGAATAAAATAAAATAAAATTTTCGGCAAAAAAAAGGAGATTATATTCGCGTTTTTTTTTTCATCCTTTCATGGAAATTTCTTGTTCACGAAGACTTTTAAACAGTCATTTCGGATGGAAATCGCTCGATCTCCGATGTGGAGAGTTATTTGAGAGTGAAAAACCGATTTTCGTGACCCAGGGCTGGTCTCCAAAAATCGACGTTTCACCCACCTACATGCCCATAGTAAAGTACTATAGGGTAGAGGGTAAGGGAATAGGCTATGCGCAAATAGATCGTTGGAGATTTGCGGGTTTGCGCGTTGCCACGAAAATCGACAGGCGGAGATGAATCGAGCGATATACATAGAGCGAAGTGATGGCTTCGTATCACCGTGGTGTGCACGAGAAGACTTGCACGTAACGTCAGTCTCGTATACTCGATTTTCGAGCTATATAGGCAAACGTCCCGCGGGACGTTGGTCGACTGGTATCGTACGTGGGTCTTCTTCCTTACGATGGCCCCCGGCGCGCTCGAGAAAAGACGCGAAATTCAATGAAAATTGTACTCTTGGTCCACACGAAGAAACCTCGTGGGAAATGGGGCAGAAAGCATTCCCTGAGGCCGACACAATATTCCCGATGAAATCTATACCACTTTTGCAAAAGAAAAAATATATATAAATACATCGGTACCTACTTTGTTTAAAATTTTCTATCGTATATCGATCAAATAGTTTGTGACGTTGCAAGGATTTACGACGATTTTTAAACAAAATCACATTTATCGAATAAAATAAAATGATTTATAAATTTTTATTTTTTAGCTTAAAAATCACTGAAAATGTATTTATATTTCGATTTAATAATTTCTTTTTTGTTGAAATTACGAGGAGTTTATCTTTTACGACAGGGTTTCGTTCGGTAAGAAATTGGGTCGACGTGTGCACGTACATGGGTACACATCGAGGGATAGAGGGTCGAAGAGGGAGAGAAACTTGAGAGCGAGGGAGAGGAATGCTGCAGCGTATAGAGAGGAAAGAAATGAGAACACGTAGCTTGTTACCACTTGTTTATCCACTGTGACGTACCTCTCCGTTGGATTCCTGGCTAAGCTTAGAGCCAAACCGATAGGTCCTCCTATAGGTCATACCCCTCTCCTTCTCTTCATTCTCTCTTTTCACGTGTACGTATTTATTTATCCCTTTTCCTTGTTATTTCTTATATTTTTTTATATCTTCTTCCTCTTGTTGTCTATCGGGCGCGACCGTTTTTCTCGACTCAAGTGTGTTCGTTTCTTTTCCTCGATGTTCCTAACATACCAATTCTCTTGGGTGGAGAATCTCCGGATCTACGGACCACTTCTTTATACGTGCTTTTTCAGCCCATTCTCGTTAAGAGCTTACACGAGAAACGTAGCGGAAAATCTGGTCGAATTTTTCTTTCTTCGTTGAACTCGATAAATACTCAATGGTGTGATAAAAAAGAAATGAAGAATTATTAAAACGCGACGAGGAAAAATGGTAATGAATGAGAGTGAGGAGATTCAAATTGAATTAAATTGATTAACGAGTATCTCGTTGAAATCATGAATAATGTTTATTGTCATTTGTCACGTTTTGTTTGATCTCAATTAAGACATGAAAAATATAACCGTCAATTAGTTTAAAACTAATAACGTCAGACTCGCGTGTCAACGTTTATATGGTTTCAATTCATCATCGCGGTTTAATCTTCTTCCCGAGCTTATATAATTGCTCTGCGAACATACAAAGCGAGAATTCTCGAGCGCCGAGTTCCGATCTTCGGTTCGATTAGGAAAAAATTGAAACGAACGAGAAGGAAAATAGGTTCGAAGTAAAATGGAGGAAAAATTGCAGCGATCTGTAGAAGAGAAGAGAGTGAGAGAGAGCGCGAGAGAGAGAGAGAAAGAAAAAGCAGTGAACGGTAAAGAGCTTTCAGACGAGTGGACGCGTCGTCTGCCGGTTCGAAGCTAATATCGATCGAAAGGTAATTTAATTGAAATCGTGCGCCAGCAGCGATTTGGTTAAACGACTGTCAATTGATATCGTCAAGCCGGATATCCGGCTCTTGCGGTGAAAAAAAGAAGTCAGGAAGTGTGAGAGAAAGAAAAATTGAGATAGCGAAAAAAAGCAGAACGAAGTTAAAGTGAACGAACAGCTACTGCATTTTGTGACGGGCAGAATAAAAATATCTACATATACATACATAGGAACAGAGTGTGTGTGTGTGTGTGTATGCGTGAGAGAGAGAGAAAGAGAGAGTCAGTGATGAGAAGTTGGAAAGCGTAGGGCGACGAAGCGTTTATCCCAGAAGATGAAAGTGATAATAGCACGAAGAATAGTAGAATGAATGAGCGAGCAAAAGAGAGAGAGAGAGAGAGAGAGTACGCTATCGATTTAATCAGAAAGAGCAAAAAAAACGAAGGGAAGCGCAACGTGATGAATCAATCAACGTATTTTTGTTCGACCGTTGAATTTCGACCATTGACGTTCAGCCTCGTGGAACTGTGCCTCGCAGATCGTCGCGTGGCAAATATTTGTTACGCTTTTCATCGCTCTGAAAATTCGTTCAACATACGAGTCAATCCTCCTACTTTTAATAGAAAAAAATTGCTCAAATTTCGAATCGTTAAATTCTTGTAAGAACGTAATATATAACATTGATGAAAAATTTCAAGAATAAAATAATCGTAATAATAATAAATCTAATTACATTACAAAATTTTTAACGATAAAACGTGGAACAAAATTGTCTGACGTTTTTATCTTCATAATTTGCACGCAGTAAGTCAAAAATAATAATCGCCCTTCCTCCGTCTTTATCTCGTGTTCAATAAATTCTAGGATCATCTCGATATCCCACAAAGGGTATAAAACGACGGAAAAAACGAAAGATCGCTTGCTCTTTGAATTTCCATGTCGCACCCACTGGAAAATCTAGCCAGCGTTCAGAACTTCATCTCTTCTTTTATCTCGTGTATCACAGAGCAAAAGAGGAATCGTGAGAGAGAGAAAGAGGGAGAGAGAGAGAGGGCGTGGGAAGTAGAGAGTACACGCATAAATAGTGGATGAGTGGTCTCGAGCTTACGGGTGTAAATAAAAAGCGTGCCGAGCTTAAAGAACACGGAGAAAAAGAGAGAAGAGAATCGAGGGTGAGATCTCGAACAGAACGACTCTTCCACTGTTTCAGCATATCTCCACTTTTTTCACTCCTCTCTCGTGCACACAGATGCAGCAAGACTTCGACTTTGTATTCTGGGCTACCTCCTAGGGCAACTCTCCTATAATCCCGTGGACAAAAAAATGGGAAAAAGGCCTCTACTTCTTGCCCGTTGCGTTTGCTCACAACGATATCTCAGGCTCGGTACACACGCGTCGTATGTAGAGAACAACCCTCCGGCGGTTGGGTCGACCAATCCCTTTCATTCTTTTTACTTCGCGCGCTTGAACGTAAAACGACACGGGCAGGAGTGAGAAAGATAAAATGTTGCCTCGTTATTTCGGTTCTCTCTCTCTCTCTCTTTCCTTCCTCCAGCTCTTTGACGAAAAGGAGAGTGTTCTTTTCGAATTTAAAATTTCATTGAAAATGTGCAGCAAACTCCCTACTTCGTTGCACCCTGTCGCTGAATTTTCTCCCGTTGTGGTTTGTAATTCAAAGTCACGTTCTTCACGTACGAGGGCGAAGCACTCGACTAGCTCGCAGCTACGATAATAATGATAATAATAATAATAATAATAACTTTAGGGAGTTTTGACACTTTTTTGTTCTTACTTGGGAGATGTTTCAGCTTGTGTACCGAGGGGCTGTAACTAATTCCCCGGGTTTGAGGGCTTTGTTTTTTTTTTAAACCTCGTATAAACTTCGAAACAACGTTCTCTCATCGTCAGGTGAACAATAGCGTTTTTGTATAGCCTGAAAAAATCGTAACTTACGTACACGGCTATTTTTTTTCGCTCGTTTATATTTGCATCGTGCGCAAACCGATGAGCCAAGTCGGCTAACAACGCGTTTCTTCTTTCGATGGAAAAAACAGTTTTTTTAAAAAATATTTATTCATTTTTATGGTTCGATGAAATGTATCATGATAAAAAAGATTCGAGTTTAAAATTTGATAATTTGCGATTTGATACGGCATTCGTTTTTCGATACGAAACCGAAGAATTGCGCTGCAATCAATGTTTCACTATATATATATTTAGGCCGAGGGGTATTGTTTCATAGAGATTTTTTTTTGTTCTCCCTTGGCAATATCGCTCGTCGAACTTTCGGCCGAGAATGGCGAACAACATGAATATTGGACGATGTAAAAAATGTGAAAAAAACACCACGTTTCCTATAGGGCGTACATGTCAATTTATAAGGTGAAGTTTCTCGAAGCCGAATACGCGAAACTATCGCCCTTTGTGCTTTTCAACGACATTTTGTCATTGTAGAGCCTCCGGGGAACGAGCTTTTCATGTATATTGCACGTGACGTAAATATTTACCTCTCCCTGGCTCAGCGCGTCATGGACATTTTTATCGGTGAATTTTCATTGTAATTTTATTTGCCTCGATACTTTTTTATTCATTGATTTATTTTGTTCATCGATTTGTCACAAATTCAAACGCGTCTCGAATCGCATTTCTCAAGTTGTTAAACTCTTCCGGTTCGTCGAAGAATTAAATCCCGGAAAATCAACGCCCCTTCCATTCGACGCGAATCCATCACGAAGATTGAATCAGTTTGTGTGACGAGTTTCACAGGGATTGAATCAAATACGTTGAAAACCTCCCATAAACCCACAATATAGCGGTATATTGCCCGACTTCTCCCGCTGGGGTGATTTCGTACGGGTAGTTTGCCCACTTTTGTTTCCACCATGTTGGTTGGCCAACGAGTGATAAGAAACAGGAAAATTACGGGGGGTTGGAAGGCCAGAGTTAGCAACGAACCCGTTGGACGATATAAACGTGGAAACACTTCACGACGAGAGCAGCGTTAGGCATTAGAGGGAGATCGACAGAATGGAACGAGAGAGAATGAGAGAGAGAGAGAGAGAAGCCTCGCGTCATATTCCACACTCTTGATCGTCGTCCCTCGACGCTTGCAGACGCTCGGCGCCGAGCTTTATCACCCTCGAGTCTATTTCTATCTCTATCTCTCTCTCTCTCTCTCTACCCCTCTCCATCTTTCTTTCGCTCTCTCTCTCTCTCTCTCTCCCTCTCTTTTGCTTTTCTCTGTATGCCACCGCGCTCGATACACGCGATCAGCGTTTTGCCCAGCCCAACGTGAAGTCGGGGTTATATCCTGTAGTTATCAAAATGGAATGACGAGAGCGATAAAAGAGAAATACTGGGATATCCTAGGGGTCGCTTCATATCGAAGCACTAACTTGGTACACGTGTATTATATATATATATATATATATATCATAGTAACGACACATACACGTCTATATAGTAACAAAATTGGCGGATATATAGATGTCACGCCTGTTACGTCAAAGTCCTCTCAGCATATTGTTCGTTTCATATTTCATTATAAGATAACGTTTTTTTGTATTATGTTTCTTTATACCTTTCGAAAATATTCATAAATAAATGATATTCGATCGGAAACCTCGCTCTTAGGGCCACGCGACGACGCGTAAACGAGGCTATAAAAGTTCGCGATAAGAATATTGTTATTTCAATAATGAAAGAAATATGGATAACCTCGCGTATAAAAAAAAACAAAAAATATGATATTACGAGGAAAAGAAAGAAATTCTATAAGAAACGCGATAGAAAGTCGAAATACTGTACGGGAAGATCGATGGCTTCGTCCTTCTACGTTTCCTCGCATACTTGACGGCTCCGCCGCCGACTCAATTCCAGCTCGGTTTCTCATTTCGCACGCTTCATTTCTTTTTTCTTCGCGTTACTTTCTTTCTTTTTTTCTTCGTTCTTTCTTCACCCCGTCGTTTCATTTCTTCGTCTATACGGGCTTTTGCGCTTCCATAACCTTCCCCGTCTCTCTCTCTCTCTCTCTCTCTCTCTCCCTGTGGATGGGCGAACTGTTATTTCATCCCTCCCGACAAAGATGACGACGTAGAAGCTGCAGTCGTCTCATTTTCCGCGAACGAATGTCGGGACGCGCCAGGAGAAACACCAGAACGTTCGGCATCACCGAGCCAACGTTATAAAATTTCGACTTCTCATCCCTCTTCAACCCAAATTCTCCAACGCTCGAGCCCTGACCCGCTTTTTACGAGGAACTCAAATATACCGGCTCGAAAAGTATATGAGCGAGTGGATCAAGGACGAAGGAAATAAAACAGATAGCAACGTTTTTTTTACGTCTCGTACCATCATCCCTTATTTTTCATGTTCGCATTGATACGAGACAGTTTTTATTTTACGACTAATTCGAAAAGACAATCTCATCCAACTTTCGTTCGAGGCAAATTAATTGCGTATCGTCGAAGAGGAAGATGAAAAACAAACGAATGGACGAATAAGTAACGAAGAAATGTATATAAAATAATAATTATCGATTAACTTTTCTGCCGAGCGATCTAGAAAAAACAACATTATTTGCTCACGATTATTATACCTACGCTATTGACTTTCAGTAGGTCCTCTATAGTGCCGTTTGAGTTAATGTCCCGGATATTAAGGGATGCAAATGCTCATTACGTACACAACGTTCGAGGGGTTCTATGAAACAATCGAAGCACCGTTCAAACCTGATCTCCTTGAGCACGTAATACCCTGTAATTTCAACCCTCCATGGCGTATAATGCGCTAGGTACGCACATTATAGGTATCTCAACATAGCCATATATAATTCCGATCCATCGGGCAATCCTGGGTGCGTATGCTAACTTGGTCGAACCTAATATATACGCTTCGGCGACAAAGAGACTGACCGATCGGATCGTTGACTATCGATAAATCGTATTGGCTTTTACCAAACTAGGCGCTCGAGCGCTGTAAACGCACGAGCCGCAATGTCGCAATACCCTCTCTCCGATGCTCGGTATTCGGAGAAATTGGATCACGGACACGAGAGAGGCATCGCGCGAATCCACAAGTTGCTGGAGAACCGAGCTTCGGCGCCATCCCTCTTCCGCATTCCACAAATTTAACGACGAACGTCCCGTAACTTTGCATCGTCCATAAAGTGACAAATTCAATTTATCGTTTCAACTATCGCAAAGTCGCATAATTCGTTACACAAATTTGTGACATCCAGGAGTCGCTCGAATTCTCCTGAAAATGTGCGCGACGAATTTTAAAGAATGTAAAAAAGAATGACGAAAAATTATCTCCTTCGATATTCGGATTAGACACATTGCGGTCTTTGCACAATACGATTATCTCATAATACCCCGAAGATTCAATCGTAACTCTCGAATGAATAGACGGACCGCGTATAGTCGCGGACAAAAATAAATTCTGACCGAGCGACCTCGTCGTTCTTATAAATAATATTAAAATATGTAGAAAAGGAGCGAGCGTATTTTTTGAAAATTTTAATAAGTCGACTCGGTTGTATTATCGGACGTGGATATTCACGTGAGGCCGAAGGAAGGATCGTTGTCTTGTTTGCGACCCGGCGAGTGGCGATACGACCTCCAGTAGTGCCGGTGGTTTTGCGTCCTGGCTCTTGTCGCGGATTTGAGGAAGGATTTTGCGGTTATACCGAGAAGAGTAGATGGGATGGGGTGAACGTATTAAATCATATTACCCCTCGTTCGAAGCTCGTGTGGGCCACATCGGTTGCTCGAAAATTCCTGTTGGTCGATATATACTATATAGATATATATGTGAAAGACCAACAGGATCTACGCGGCTATTAATTTTCATTAGCCAGCGACGAAATACATTGGAATTCTCTCTCTCTCTCTCGTCAGGCCCATCGTGGCGAAAGGATTTCACCCAGGCTGAGCTCCGCAAAGGGGAACGAGTCTCTCTTTGAGTCCGAGCATTTCTACATGGTAAAGGGCTGTCAAGCCTACTAATAGTTTAACTAAATAATTTTATTCTCTTTTAAATCCTGTAATTTAAAACTCTTATCGTTCGTTTCATATTTATTATTTCAACATAATCTTTATTATTATCTTTAAAAAAATGCATAATTATAATCTTCATAATGTTCTTGTAGACAAAAAATGTCTTATAAAATTTATAACAGCGAATATCGATCGTTCGAAAGCAAAGCCGATAAAGTTTATCGCTCATTCGCTCAAGGCATATTTTTAACGTTAAAAAATCGTACTGCCTTTCTCTAACAATAAGTTCATGAGAGGATTGCTATAACACGATGCTGTACCTAGGACAAAGAGGAGCTTGCGTAAATAATCGGGTGTTCTTATCGCGCTTGAGCACGAGAGAGAGAGAGAGAGATATCTGTTCGGGTAAATTTATGGTATGTCGGACATCAGAGCCCATCGTTCATTAATTACTTTCCATGCATGGCAGTAGAATGGCTTCCCTTTGACACACGAGTTGCCTCGTTCCAAAGACATAGTCGTTGACAAAGCCATAAGGTTCGAAAGCAGTATGCCGGCCTGGAGGACTAATCACATACGCGACGAAAATCCAATACAGAAACGTCGAGGACCACGCATTTATATGCATGAGCAGAGAGAGAGAGAGGGAGAGAGAGAGAAAGAGAGAGATTTTCTTTTTGTTACCTAGCCCCGGTGTCGAAACTACGCGAATGATGTGCCTGGCTCTAGTAATTCCCTTCTCCCCTGCCCTCTTGAAAACCCTTTGTCACTGAGGTATTCTGTAACATATTTCCGATAATTAATTTGAGGCTAGACCTATATCGACCAGAGGCTCGATATGCCGTTTCGTCGTATACCCCATTGTCTCTGTAGGCTGTATCCCCCTCTGGATCACTCTCTCTCTCTCACTCGCTCTCAGGGCTATCTTGGTTCTCTTCGATATGTACTCCCCGTCATTGGAGTGGGAACCACCATCTTCATGCACGATTAACTCGATTCGACCAGGCATCGACCAAAAGCCTTGCAAGTGTGCCTGCGCGACCCCCATGAAGGCGTCGATGTCCCTTGGACGACGTTAAGCCGAAATGTTTCGAGGACGAGTGAGGGATGGAATGCGACAGGGTCGCATTCCCATCCACGTTTGGGTTACGATTATGTTATTCGCGACTTTGCGCATAAATCCGTGGAGTCGTGGGTCATTTCTAGAATTGCTGGGACGTGGATCGAAGGCTTTTACGAATAAATATAGATAGTCACGCTTTTTGAATAAAAATAATCGTTTTATTGTGAATAGTCTTAAATTATTTTACACATTGCGCGAAACGACGGAGTTCTCGATTTTTCTTCTCAGTTTCGAACTCCGTACGCGCGCGTTTTCTTCCTCCCTTTTGGGATTATTTACAATGGCTCGCGAACTCTTATTGTACAAATAAATATATGTATATACGTTTTTTTTTCTTCTTCTTTCTTTCTTTTCCGTTCCTACTTTTCTTTCATAACTTCACTCATACCCGCGCAAATACTGAAAAATTTTCATCGCTCGCTTCGATCGAGAAAAAAACAAAAAGAGAAAATGCACGATTCCGTTGTACGTACGTTGTTTCTTCATGGCACGATTTTACATTCGACATTTTATTCGAAAGTAGCGCACGAAGAAAGCTTTGTGTACCTTTGCATTTCTTTTTTGTTTTCCTCCGTCCTTTATTATTACTCTCACTCCTCCCTCGTTACGATTCGTAATGGGAAGTTTGTACGCCGGACGAATCGCTGACGTCCCTAGACGAGGAGAGAAGTAAATATAATACGAGTTGAAGGTACGGATGAACCTTTTATTTTTTTGTTTCTCTTTCCGGTACGTAATAATACTTAACTTCTGGACCCGCGAGCTGGAACAAACGCCTTACGAGAACGTTTTACGGGACCGTGCGAAACGTAACTACGATATACATGTGTATATATATATATATTTTTGTTTTTGTTTTTGTTTTTGGGTGTAGTATACTCTATCATCCTCGTGTCTCTTCTTCTCGTACACGTTTTCTTCGATTCGTACCCAACATCTTCGATAAACTATAGAAACGCTTGAATTTGTTTTTTTATACCCTAACTTCTCGTACACACTTGGCTAACTAACGTCATATCGTTTTGATAATTGATATCTATTATTTAAATAATAATAATAATAATAATAATAATAATAATAATAAACTTTATGTACATTCAATTCAATCGGCTCGATATAATCGCGCGCTCGTTCAATCCAGCGAGTGAAAAGATTCAACCGACGTTAACGAATTCACAGCCGATTCGCGATAACGACGATAGTGTGAAAAATAATAATAATACGATTAGGCCTATATAAAAATCCTCGCGTGACTCTGATTTTATATACATTATACAGAAAAACAAAAATCAGAGTCAGAACGGATGGAAAATCAATGACGACGATGATCGATGAGAGTTTATCGCGAACATGGATTTGCGGCGGAATGGGATGGTGTACGGAGAGATAAAGGGGGGGGGGGGGGAGGAGGTATGTTCCGCGTGGATATAAATAGACAGTGATTTTCTTTCTTTCGACGATGCTAAATCGGACGATTCGTGTATGAAAAAAATAATAATAATAATAAAAACAAAAAAAACTATTATTCAGTCGTTTTGCAATTCTCATATTTTTTTCGAGCCAAGGCCGTCGCCTCGTGAGAGATTTTTTACCTACTTTCGAGTATCTGCACGTCGCGATCTAGCCGCTAAATTTTCTTTTGCAAAATATAAAAAAAAAAAAAAAAATTTAATAAATAAAGAAGAAACGCGTCGAAACCAAACGCTCGTTTTCCTGTTTAAACGTCGTTTCTTCGCCTATCTTCCTCTTCTTCTTCTTCTTCTTCTTCTTCTTCGCTGCGAGTTTTGCTTTTTTTCTCACTAGTGCCACGCGATGCGCATGGCGATGTAGCAAAAAAAATCACGCCGAGTCGATTCCCACGAATTCGACGTTATTTTTCTTCTCTCCAGCATCCTTTTGTTATCTTGTTTCTTATTCGCATCCGGGCGACTCGCATTTTTATAACAACAACAAAAAATAAATCATTCCGACCGCTCGGCCGTCGAAATTTAATCGTCGCGCGGGCGACGAAGACGGAAAAAGCAAAAGGCACTGTTGCGCTTCCGGGTATCACCGAGTTCGCCGGAGTTGGTTGCACACTTCCGGTAAACACTTCTTCTTCTTATTCCCTTGACTTCTTCTTCTGATTTTTTATTTCCTTGTTCCTCATCTTCTTCGTCATCTCTATATCGTGTTCGATCGATGATCAACCGCTATAGTTTTTTTACGTGAAGTATCTCGCGAGGAAGACGAGCGTCAGCGTTAACAGCGACGTGTTCGCGTAGAGACTCTGACTTCCCGAACCGAGATCGCATTCTCCGTGCGTGTATGGCTCGCAGTGCATCTGAATCGAGTCAGGGACAAATAAAAAGAAAACATAAATTTTTTTTCGTTAAATGTGTTGAAATGATTGCGGAAAAAGTTCTTCGGTATAAAAAAAACAAACAAACCGGGTGAAATCGATAAACGACGAAATAAAGAAAAAAAACGAAACAATAGCAAAATCTTTACCTTCATGAGAGAGTTGGACATCTTGCCGAGAAAGTCTTTGGTGAATTCAGCGGTGTCCTTGCCGCATTTCCGCAGTACCGTGTGATAAGAACAATCGAGATATTCTTGAAAAGCGCTGCAACATAGATAGACGAAAAAAAATTATTAATTACAATTTATCGTAAAATCTTTCAAAATAAAAAAAAACAAACGGCAACGTTTGGCCCAAACGGTAACTAACGATGACTGGTACGCGCGAGTTCGTCACAAAATTATCACTCTTCGCGCATACGCTTCTTCCTCCGTAGAAAGTCGTACGATACTTTAAGACTTTAAGTCGCATAAATCATCGGGGCACGCATTCATTTCGCGTCTCGCATATTTTCACGATGTCATAACGCTGGCTATAAAATGCTCTTCTCGCCCGTACAACGACGATGATCGAATTTCATTTCCCTCGAACCCAGTCGACGATCATTTTCAACAAAAAATTAAATACAATTTATTTCCCTATTTCCCAACAGCGATCGCAGGCTTTTCACAGAAAAAAAAGTTGTCGATCCAGAAAAAAAGAAAATTAAACGATTGAAAACGAAATTTACTCGTCGGGGAGTAGTCGAGTTTAAAAAAAACACACAACAACAACAACAACAAATGTACAAGTATATCGTTGCAGTTTTTCCCCTGGCTCCGGGTGAGCTGGCGTCATATCCGGTTGTAACAACGCCCGGTGATTCGCGGATGACTGGACGAGAGCGAGAGAGAGAGAGAGAGAGAGAGAAGTCACTATCTTTCCGGAAATGGTCGTCGGGGTGTTTCACCCCATCTCTTCCATGCGGGGGATTTAATAGCCATTATATATATATATATATATATTTATACACATGTACATCGTATTCTCGTTTCTCGGTGGGCGCTAAATCCGCTGGGCGAAATGTAGGGGAAGGGGGGTAGGGGCATGGAGAGCAGAGGAGAATTTGCGTTCGGTCGATTCTAGCCGGGGACGTAACGTCATTAGCCTATCTGTGCCACGGTCTACTGCAGCTTTTGAACTCTCGTTCTGGCCGAACGGGGAATAGACGTCGGTGGACGAGGTAGGATGAGGGTTTTTGGTCCGCTGGATAGGTGATAGGGACTGTGCGAGATTGGGACGATGGTTGGGACGGTGGTTGGGACGAAGAGTGGGCAGTCGGACCGTGGCTTTTCCGCGTACCTACGTGAAACGAGAAAAATTTTACAAAAAATTATTCCCAGCCCAGAGAGACGACACGAACGAGTTTTACGTACGTTGTACACAACGGTCACGTTGATTGCGATACGCTTGAGAAATATAGTCGTATTTCAGAACAAACAAAAAGTCTAGTTTCGTTAATTTGATTCCGCGGTGAAAGTTTTCATGATAAAAAAGAAACATACTTTAGTATAATTTTTAGGTTAAATTTTAGGGGAGACGAGCACGTTGCGCGACGATTAAATTTTTCTTTGTCTGGCAATCAAGCAATTTCGTACGTCGTGCAAACGATGTGATGATCGAATTTTGCGGAGAAATAAAGAAAAGAAAAATTCTTTGCGTAGACGACGTAGTTTGTTTTAACGAGACTGTCGATGATATTTTTTTTTTTAGTCGGATTAAAAGATCATGGGGCGCCGTTAGAATTTTTTTCAACTGCCTTTTGTTACCGAATGTTATCGAGCGTTTTTTCCACTTGCCTGGCGTCGCTCGAACGACCAGTGAAATTCCGTAACGCGCCTACACAACAAACGTTAATCACGATCAATGATAATTCCGCTGGATAATTCCACTGTCGAGAGCCACGACTCGTCAGGCGTAGCGACGTGTGATGCGAGATATCCATAATAATGAAAGACGAAAAAAAATGCAGATACCTCCTCGTTTGCGTATTCGCATCGATCTCGTTCATTACGCACGCAAATGTAAAATCGACGAAGCTCTCTTATCCCGCGTGACTTTTGTGCGATTTAACGCGCGATTATCAAGGGCAACGACGTTGCGATATTCACTTTCGCGATTAATATTCGCGACGACTCGCGTTCGAAAATAAAATCCTTTCAATTTTACCTTCGTGTTGACGAAAGCAACGAAAATTTCGATTATAATAATTCGCAAGCTCGAGGAATGAAAAACAAGAATAAATATAGCCGACTTACCAACAAATTCCTTTAAGAGGCTCGTTCGTCTTGGAGCTCGTCTGATTCTTCTTCTCGATCGCGTAAGCCGCCTGGACGTATCTCTTCGAGCACAATTCGTACTCGGCCTGAACCGTTTGCATGCAGGGCACGTGTTTGAGAAAATCTGAAAATAAATAACGAAAACAATTTTCTTTTTAATCGTGTAGTTTTTTAATTTGTCGAATCCATAGCCGATTCGAGCTCGAAATTAAATCACTCGGTGGGAAAATAGTCACGATCGTCATCTCTTTTCTTATAATGGAGATATTTATATTTAGATCGAATCGATCGCGTGTTATTGTAGAGATACCGCGTATATCGCTTCGGTGGACAATCAATTGCTAATTGCGAGTCAAAGTTCTATACGTCAGGCGACGTATATATAGACCTTATGCACGTGTTTATATATCTGCCTGGGGAACGGGTTACGATGGATTATTCAAGAATCGAATGAACCTATGGGTTATTACGCTTCGGAAACGGAGCTTACGGATATTCATGCTCGCGCGACACCGCGCTATACGCTGGTTATTTTCGTATGTATAATCAATGATATAATAGAACTGTACACGACGCATAACACAGAGTAAAACGAAAGAAAGAAACTTAACCCGTATATACGATATAAGCGACGATTTTGCGCTACTCGATATATAAACGATGTCGCGACAACTACGACGATATTGGTTTCCAATTTTTGTTCTCTTCGCGCTAATCTACGTTTACCGATATTTCTATCGTTAACTCTGTCGACATGAAATTTATTAAACGATAAAAGAACAAGTCCGACGATTTATTTCACGAAATAATAATTATTTCGGGATATTGTCCCACGACCGCAAAATAATTCGCAGCTAAGCCGGTATCGCCTATAAAATATAACGAGACCGCGTTTTATTTCTATCGTTTGGATCAATATGACTTAATTATGAAATCGGAGCTTTGTAAATGCACGATTACCGATTAATTCGTCGCGTCGAGAAATAATTATCGTGCGTTTAAGCCGCCTCCGATAATTATATCGAGAGTTTGCGCCCAAATTTATTCTGTTGATTAATTATCGGCATAAATCGGTCATTTTTCCGTCGTTTCGTCGATTCGTATATAATTCGACCCTATCTCGGGGAGGGACGAACGCCCGGCGAACGACTCAATAATGCACTCGTGCACTCTCGGGATTACTAGAATCGAGTAAGAGCATCGAGGAAGACCAGGTAAAAATGTCGACGATTTTCCGTCGATTCGAGGCTTTTTCGCGGGTACGGCACTTCGAAATCCTAAATTTACGAAGAAACGCATCTCGCGTCACTCACTCACGCCGCATCGAGGACGATAGGCGCATATGCGAAATGACATTTCGCAATTTATAGCGTTCGCCCGAGGGATAAAAACCCTCAAAAAGGATCGCTCGACGGTTAATCCTCGAAATATCGATACGTTTTTTGTCGTTATTTTTTTTTAGCCATCGATCGAGGAGGGTGAGAGGAATAAATATTTTACGAAGCTCACCATCCTGATAGGGGCTGTCATGACAAAGCTCCATTATGGCCATGTTGACTCCGTTGTACAACGAGTTGAAATTCTCTCTCTGCTCGCCTTTCATGCACGTGCGCGTGTAAGTCTTTATGCACGTCATGCCGTCCTCCAGTTGTCTGCGAAAGAAGAGAGAGACACAAAATTGGAGCGTTAGAAATAGAGAAAAATACATATACACGCGTCAGCCGGTATACTCGGCGTATGCAACTCTTGCAAATGCTCGGGGAATCCTTCGGGAGGAGGGCTCGAGGATATTTCAGGGGAAAGTGGAAAATTTAAATTTCAAATAGACATTTCAATATTTTCGTAAAACTCTCGCCCGTGAGTTACGCCTGTGTGTTCGTGTGTGTATGAGAGAAAGAGAAAGAGAGAGAGAGAGAGAGAATGTACGAACCAGAGTTAGAGTACGCGCGTATGTCGAGCATGAAAAGCAGGACAAAAAAGAATCTCCCAAAGGTTTCGTTCGACGCGAAACGCGACTCGTCGCGCGTATTTCGCACGTTTGAACATTCTTCTCTCGTTATTTCAATTCCACGATGAGAATTTACGTACAGTAATGTCCGTTCATGCGGTCTCTTTGTCGCTGCGAGGAATACGTTGTTGGACGCTCGATTGTCAGCGGCATAAGCGCTCAAGTATTGGTGCAAATAGACAAAAAGCTGCTTACGTGCAAGATGGGTTTGGTTATAAAGAACGTGAAATAATAGGGATTTTTTAAGCCTGAGCTACCACCGAAAGAAGAAAAACTAGTCATTATAATCGTTCAACAATCGACCACCTGATCGCTCGGAAGGCTTTTAAAAAAATATATATATATAAACGATTCGGGCTATTATACCGGGAGTTATTATGCTCGAATAAAGCGAACGATTCGCGCTGCCCGCTCTTTCCAGATCGCTGAAATATTGTATTCCCAGCGAGCGAAATGCCTCGATTGCCCCCTTTGTCTAATTTTCTATGCCTACTTTCGATTTCATTGTTTATTTCTATGATTTCGAGATCAATAAAGACATCATTGAGAGGATAAAGTGGTCGATGGGGATGAAAAAAGTATCGGTCAGGCCGACCGATTAATTAGTTGTCTGAGACGTTAGTGGAATTTCTCGAGGGACCTCACGTTCCCAAGTTCATTTATTTACGCCTGAAACAATCGGCAGTCGGGTTTCCCCAAGTTAAGTATGTATATAGACCGGAAGGTATACACGAAACATGGGTCTTGGCTGCTCCTGAGATTGTCAAATGGTTGCTCGAGTGAAAACTTGGGCCAAGCTTCGAAAAGCCTCTGAATGTCGTAGCCATATCCTCCGCCTCTCTCGAAGGACGCGAGAGTCCTCTTTCGCCCTCTTCCCTCCGTAGCCGTCATGCGCTATCTCCGCCGTGGGATAATGAGAGGAGATGGGCAAAGTTGTAACAAGAAGCTAGTGGCCGACGTTGCCAATGGATTTTCGTCCTGGCAAGAGAGGCAACGAGCGAAGTACCGTGCTTCTTGCTCGAGAGAGAGAGAGAGAGAGAGAGAGAGAGAGAGAGAAAGGGGACGCAGCCGCGACGAGCCAGAGTGCGGACGTCGTTCGGTAAACTATCCAAAGTTCCAGGAAGTAAAAGTCGAAGGAGGTTCGAGAAGAACGGCCAAGAACAATCGAGACGATCGAAAATTCTATTGCGCGATGTCGTGTGTACAGTTGTACGTCGAGATCTCAATGGCCACTTCCGGTTACAATATTTGTCTCTGTCTTTCGATTAAAATTTATTGACTCGGTAACTTTTCAAAAACAACAATCGCTCGAAAGTAATTTTCCTTGACTTTACTTCGTGGTAATCTTCGCGCACAGTTTGGCCCACTTGTCCTGGTGGGCTCGTCGGAGAAGGAGGACGAGTACGAGAAAGCCGATAATTGATAGAGGCTGGAAGCTTGATTGATACAATGGAATGTTTCGGTGATAAATTAATGAGCAATTAGGAGAATGAAGCGTGTATGCGCATCGGCTGCCTCGACAACGTCCGCAAATGATTCGATAGTTTTGTTCACTAATTCACGGTGTTACAACTACTTCCTGCGCTTCCTCTCCTCCCACCACTCTCTTCTTCTCCTCCTCTCTCTCTCTCTCTCTCTTTCTATTATTTATGTTTCAATTCAGGAGATAGCCAACAGCAGGGACTCAGGCAAACGCTCGTAAAAGCTTGGGAAACGATAAATCTTTTCGAGGCTCCTTTTGTAGAGGGTGGGCGAGCAAAGTTGTCCCAAACGTTAAAGAAAGTCACCCCTGTCCCCTCCTCTCCCGGTTTCTCTGGTCCACGGTAGATACACTCACACACAAACGTTATACTTAAATATAGTTGTAAGCGTGAGAAAACGGTAAGAACGTAGAGGGGGTGAGAAGGATAAATGAGAGTACAGAGTCAAGGAAAATATTGTAGAGACTCACGGGCAAAGGGCTTCGAGTTCCTCCTTGGTCGTGACGAAACCCAGCTCGTCGTTGTTGGTTATTTTGCCGAGTGGACCGGCGCAACGTGCCAGATGCTCGTGACCGCAGTCCTCCGCTCGACAACTCGCAAGCACTGAAATTCAACGCAAAGAAACAAAAATTCAATACAGTGCTTCGAAAAGTTTTTCCACGTTTCCCTGCATCTATATATATTTATATATGTACGTTCATGTAACGTAGTTTCTATATATATATAGATAGATAGATATATTTAATTTTTTTAAATACAGATGTCACGAGAGACGGCCGATAGGGGGAGGGAGAGAGTCGTTTGCACTTTCTTCCCCGTGCCAAACAACCGAACCGAGAACGATTGGCAAAAATAAAAATAAAATAAAACCTCGAAATTGTAGGTATTTGAAAATAAATGGCGAATTATGTCGGTGTAAAGAAGAAGAAGAAGAAAAAGTAGAGGAAGGAGAAGAGAAACATCTTATTTTTATCGTATAAAAAAATTATCGGAAAAGTCAGTTGGAAAAACAGCTATTTTCAACAGTCTCGTAACTCTCTGGCGTCGAGAGGTCTCTGGCTCTCGACGGCGACAAGTGCCACTTCGGGCTAATCTCTTTCCGTACACGCGAGACTCCCAGGATGAACCTGTGTCGCCCAGACCCTCGCGTATTCCGGAAGTTTCGTAAGTTCGTTATTTCGCGGAGGTGAGAGAAATTCTTTGAACGAAAGAAAGAAATTCTTTCGCGAGAAATGCACGAGTGAGAATTGGGGTAGTTTCTCCTTTTTTTTTTATTTCGGTTCCAAGAATTAATGGCGTTACCGTCACTTCCCTTTGAACGGAAAGCTCTTACCCTGTGACGCTTATACGTGTTCAGATTGCCGAAATAATATTTCTCGTGTCGCATAGAAAAATCTTCGTCCCACCCTCTCTCTCTCTCTCTTCCGCGAAAAAACTACGTTCGAGATACTTTTTTTTACATCGCTCACACGCATATAACTTTTACGATCTCACCCGTGGGTAGAAAAATATTCGAACGTGGTTAAGAGAGAGAGAGAGAGGGAGAGACCGGGGACGCGGTAGAGAAGAGTGAAAAGAATATCCTCCAAGTATTTTTCTCTCTCCTTCCATCCACTCACCAATAAACCTTATTACACGGGAGAATATTAAAAAAGTTATACTCGTATATTGAAAATTTATTTTTTCTCCATGAATCAGCGTCAGTTCAGGTCGAACGTATAGACGAATACACGTCCCGTTATTATTTGATAATTTCGTTCAAACGTCACGCCGTTATGAAACTCCGAGGCAAGTTTAACCAACGAGGTATGCTTTCATTTCATCGAGCGAAAACTTATTTATTTTTCACGATCGCAAATACCGACAATTACTCAAATTCTTTCAGTCGTTTTATTTTCCCTCGGTCGAGAAGAAAAATATTATCTCTTGCAAAAATTCTTTCTAATTTAAATAAATCCATTTCGTTCGTGCGTATAAATATATGTACATACAGTTCGAAAATTGTCGTGAGCGGGTTGAAGAACAATAAAAAGAAAGGAGCGTCTTAAGAGATCCGTAAAACTGTGTCCGGTGCGTTCGCGTCGTTGAATTTGCCCCGGGGTAGATTCTCGGACACGGGGGAATAACACAGTTTCGCTCGATCCCAGCATCACGTAGAAACGTCGCGACTTACGTTGAGTGGTACTACTGAGCGCCGTTCTACCACTGGCTCGATCTACTTGAACCGCGATGTCTCGTTCTTTTTTTTTTCTTCTCTTTTTACCGGATCATAAGGACGAAATACACGTTTCCTCGTGCGAGTCGAGTGGACACGACGGCAGGACTATGCGAAGCCGTACGTATACGTTATCCGCTCTGCAGAATTTTAAGGGGTCAGGTACGCCCGTATGTAGAAAATGCAATTGCAGTTCGTAGTAACAAAAAAGTTGAACGCGCGCTTGCTCAAGGGCCAGTTTACAAGAAGTATACGTTAAAGGATCGAGGGAGCGAGAATGCACGCGATCGCAATTTATTTCGTCTCGGTCGCTCGTATTTCTCTTTTTTTATACTTATCGGGGAACGATAAGATGAAGTTGCATTAATTAAAACATCGACGTGTTTGATTATTATCGGAATAAAACGTCGTTCGTTTTATTTCTGTTTACTCTCGAACGAGAGAGAAAGAGAGAGAGAGAATCTTGAGGAACGAAATTTCCTCAACGTCGCTCGAACTAGTTTCGTGCAAGAATAAATATATAACAAAAAGACAAAATATTCATATTGAGCGACGTGTCGACGACATTGACCCCGTGCCATACATCAACGTTGAATCGTTAATCACGCTTCCGTAATTTCCCTCTATCCATCCCTCTCTCTCTCTCTCTCTCATTCTCTTTCTTTCCCTACGTTATATTTCGCGTTTACGAGGTTGCGTGCGGCTTTACGATTTTTTTCTCTTCAGTACGCTCGTACAATGGGCGTAAAAATAAAACATGCCCGTGGGTGAAGTAGAAGCGGGAGGCCGGGAAAATTAGAAACGACAGAAAGCTCGTGAGAAGGACAAAGGGCGAAACGTGTTCGTTTGTATTTTTTGTTTACGTATAACGAAAAAAAAGTCTGGATTTCGTGAGTGGCGTACACGAGATGTAGAAAATAACGAAAGAGAGAGAGAGAGAGAGAGAGAAAGAGAGCAAGCGAAAAACTGAAACCATTAAATCCGCATCAACTTCTTAATTTGAACGAATGGTTTCTACTGAACGCGAACCGCGAATGGGAAACACGAGAAACACTGAGCGGCCGTGGGGAGGGGGGAGCGCGTTGTACGCCCGGCCGTTTTCAAACACGGTCCGAGTCTCGTACATGTACGCATATGTACGTACCAAACCATATAACAATATATATATATATGTATATATATATATGGCTGTGTGTGTGTGTGTATATGTGTATACACGTGTACACGCTATTGCAATATCGTTGTTCATCCGTCATCGTTAACCGCGTTCCCGTTGCAGACGATGGTTCTATGTTACTTTATTT
The DNA here is from genome assembly GCA_951802705.1 of Netelia virgata. NCBI lineage: Eukaryota > Metazoa > Arthropoda > Insecta > Hymenoptera > Ichneumonidae > Netelia > Netelia virgata. The sequence goes on from OX637866.1 coordinate 36,607,203, forward strand.
AGCAGGGTCGCGCGAAAATTTGCGTACTTTTAACCCCCGCTACTCTACATCCCCCTTCCATTCCCCTACTTTTGTTCGACAACCTTCAGTTCGATGAAAAGAAGAGGTTTAACAGAATTTGGATACAAAAGGAAAACAAAAAAGTTCCAAATAAATTATGATCGAACGAACGATAAAGATTTATTTCAATTAGACCTGCCTCATTAATCAAACTTACGACGTTCTTTTGTGAAAGAGAGGCTTTCTTTTTCATTTTAAAAACAATGTATCGACCATCCTCGGGATCAAATTGAGCCTTATTGATTGGAATCAATTAACCGGGAGATGTTTGACGATGGAACGTAAAACCTTGCAGGGACTTGAATACCCTCGAGTCTTGCGAGCTGGTTTTATATGCACGGAGAAAGGAATCACGGGCGTCCTTTTTGTTCGTTCGTACGGAAATGCAACCTCCTCCCTCTTTTCATCTCCTGGGGACGGTACGCACGGTAGCGAGCCGATGAGCGATTTGACTACCTGCATTCAATGTGCAAAACTTGATACGTATATACGTATGCCTCGGGTTCGTTCCTATATGTATTCGTAGTCTGTTCGAGCTAGCGGGCATCATTAAATTTAATCACGGGCCATCTAAATTATCGGGGAAGCCGCCAGCCGGTAAGCTTTTCCAATCCCATCCCTATATTCGACTCGGCAGTTCGCGAGGGCTTCGTATCACGCGGTTACTTGTATCGATCTCAATTTTCTATCCTACAGAAGGCTCGAAAAATTCTTGGCCATAACTGATAGAGCTTCGATAGCGAGAGGTGGAAAGAGGAGAAGAAAAGAGAGAGAGAGAGAGAGAGAGAGAGACGTGGGATTCAAAAGTCGATGAATCGAGATAGAAGATACGCAAAAACCTTGTCACTCGATAGTTAATTATCGTTAATTATTCACGTTAATGAATGATACTTTAATTATAATTTAAATCCACGTTCGTATGAATGTAATTACGTTATACTGCTTGTGATAAAATTATATTTTGGATCTTATACAAAATTATCGGAAACAAGCACATCTCACGCTTCGCGTTGGCAAACTAATATTTCCAGAATTAATAAGAGTCCTTCGAGTTCTACCTCCTGTACTAATTATTTCCGCTCTCCGACAAAAACCGATAAAATATATTACTCATTTATATCGTGTAAAATTTGAATTGCTTTCCCTTGCATTCTTTCATCCCTCGAATCTTTTTACAAACTCCTCCCCTAAAAAATGGTTTGATATTATCACGCGAAAAATCTTTCTCGAACAGTCTTTTATCGTCGTTATTTTAATGATCATCGAGAAGAGAACAAAATGAGAATAAGCCCGGGAACCAAGTTCGTGACTCTCCCGGCTAAATTATCGCGTTCCCGCGACGACAGTACGTGCTGAATAAAGATTTTCGTCAGTCCCGGACGATAGTGATATACTCCTTCGAAAATAAAAAATGAACGTATATAAATGTTAAAAAAGAAAAACAGATATATGCCGGAATAAATAAGCGGTCGCGATTTTTTACACAGGCGATATATACGTCGCTGTAATAAATAAGAGTTATGAGATATTCAAAAGAGCACAGCGTGGAAAAATGGTAAAGCGAAGAACAGATAGAAAGAAAAGTAAGAAGAAAAAGAGACGTAGGTATATCCGTTCTCCTCGAAGCTAGCGGATATAAAGAGATTTCGAGACGCGAGATGGGGGTGTGCTCGATAACCCGCGACGACCGGAGTATCATTAATCGAGAGTTCTATCGCGATATACGCATATATACCCAACGAGAGAGAGAGAGAGAGAGAGAGAGAGAGGCGAAATATCTTCTGGGCGGTATCGAACCGAGCGATCGATTCTCCATTATCGGCGATATGCACGGTCCGGAAAGACTTTTGGGAAGAGAAGGATGCTCGAGCCGGTTAGATCGCTGCAGCCTGTAGTGTATATGCTTCGGGGTGAAAAAAAATGTCTACAAAGGGGTTGAGAATCGTTCTCATCGAGGGCGCACACGGCCGACTGTCCCACTTACGATCGCTCTTATTACGTCGGTAAACTCGCTGCGGGCCGATAGACAATCCTCGCTCTATCTCTCTCTCTCTCTCTCTCTCCCTTTCTAGATCAAGTATCGCACATTATTTACCCGAAATAATCCACTGGAATCTCGATATGCGAAAAAAAGAAACAAAAGAAAAACGGTACAATAGAATCCGCGACACGAAATAAATTATGTTGTTCTATTCGTGTCGAGTATCGACACCATAATAGTCGATAGACATTGCTTCGTGCTTATCGACTCGATAATTAGCTCATCGATTTTTCCCTGTTTTATGTCTCGCTACTTCTCGTTTTATTTACTCCTTCCTTATTACCGTCGTACCGAAAACGCAATCACGATAAAAACAATTTGTCGAGATGGAGAGAGAGAGAGAGAGATGAAGCTTTTTAAATAACCTCGATACGTAAAAGTAATGTTACGTAAAATAAGTTTGAATCGTACTACCGTGGTAACCCGGGTTACCAGGACGTGTCATTAATCGAGATCCGAGAATCGTTTCTCTATACCCGCATCTATATATATATATATACGTACGGAAAGAGAGAAAGATAGAAAACGTTGAAAAGTAACGTACAAGTATCGTTACCCATTCCAATTTCGCCCCTAGGAAATCCTACTCTCACGGATCGATAGACGATTATCGACGGAAATCATTTGTCCCGGTGCAACTATCTCCGTAGTTGGCCGTCGTCATCGTCGTTTGCTCGATCGTTAAAACCCTCGACCTCTCCTCCCTTTAACGATCGCTCGATCTAGCTACCGAGACAGCGCCAAAACGATTCACATTGTGCGTGTCCGTTTCAACGTTTATGTCGGATCGTTGGGATTTACACCCGCTTAGTCTCGCGCGTACGCGCTTACCGTGGTAATGCGTTCGGTCGGAAAACCATCGAAAAATTCCTCTCCCGCCAGAAAAAAACCAGAAAAACAAAAGGGATAAAAAAAAGCGAATGCCAAAGAACGGTATATCGGTGGAAACGAGTCGATGGGAAACACAAGCGCGTTGAATCGTTTGAAACGAAACGTTTTACCAATAGTGAAAAATGATTCGTTCGAAGAAAATGAAGATGTAGTGAGGAAAAAACGTGACTTTCGAGCCACTCGGTAGAAAAATCTCTGGAATTTTTGGGATATAGGAATTTCTTTTTTACGAGCAAACTGTAATTTTGCATGGAAATAATATTCCGGTGAACACCACTCGTCGTACACGGAGTTGGTTCTCCAATTAACGATCCAATAATCACGAGAGCCGAGATAGTTATGGAATATGAAAAATCAAGGTACAATCTCATCGTCGATATATATTTTTGGCTCGAAAATATATTCATAGGAAATAAAATGAAAATGTTTTTTAATATCCGATGAAAAAATTACGACTCGCGAAATACACTGTGCGGAGATGTTTCGGTTCTTCGATATTCGGGATAATCAGTGCTGTGCATTGGTTCCATCGCGTGTCCGGAATCTCGAACTATTATCATCGAAATTCTCGACAGCGAAATATTGTTTTGAATTTCGTTTCCTTTCTTTTCATTTGGTACGTTCACCAAATTTCTCTCTCTCTCATTCAACCACCCCTCATACACGATGACGTTTCTCGCCCCATTTTATTTCAATTAAATCCGTAGTCGAGCGTTTATTCCATTTCCGTCGGCCGCGCGATGCTCAATTGGACGCACAGGGCCAGCGAAAAAATGGCCCGAAGCGAATAAAAAAAATATTAAAAAGAAAACAAATGAAGAAAAATAACCATTTATAACGATAACCGTGTATGCGGTATCGGCGGGGAGGGATACGCAAGAGTGGAAGCGAAAGAATTTTATCGCGGTCTCTCGCGTCCCTTCGTTGGCGGACCGGAGTAAAAACGGGTGGTTGCCACCCTCGCGTGCACCATAAATTCGAGGGACATTTTCGAAAAGCCGAGAAACTCAAGCGTGTATGTTGAACCTTTCAGGATCGTTGTGTATATAAGGGCGAAACAGGACAGAGGGTTACGACACTCCTGGGAGAGAAATACCGGGGATATTACGCGAACGGTCGTTAGTTAATTTTACCCTCCGTGCATCGGCCACTTTCAACTCGCATTTCATTGGCCTCGCCCCGAGGAACAAGGGATAAAAACGAAAACGAATATAACGAGATGTAAATTCATTATAAGTTCGGAGTGAAAATAATGATGCGTGCGCAAATGAGGGAAGGAAGATAACGAAGCTCGTTGAATAACAAAACTCGTCCATCCTTTGATCTATTTTATTTTCATTTCGAGAGTCGAAAGACTTATCTCAAGAGATAGATTTCTCCCTGAATTATCGCGAAATATATTCTACTCGCTCAATATTTCGACTTCCTGTTAAATTTCTCGCTGTCAATCTGAAAATTGCATCACTCGCGATCTTCGAATTACCGAAATGTTAATAAATCAGACGGGATGCATAATTTCGAAATATGAATTTGGGAAACACTGCGACAGATTTATAAAGATCGATGCCAATCGAGTGGCTTGGCTCTCCGACTTCCTGTGTACAGTCGTATTTTTGCCTCGGGACGACGAGTTCGTCACACGATACCCCGTGACGGGTGTCGATTACCGGCGAAAAAAATTACACCTCGATCTCATTGCGTTACGGTAAGGTTTACCTTTACGGCGACGATGGAAGAGTGGGGTGGTCGGTCGCGTGCGAGATTTCTTACCCACGGAGCAGTAAAGTTGGTTGCGGTAACTCTACGCTTCTATTACTCAAATTCTCAGTGATTCTCATTCCTATTTACGATATTTTCGTCAAATACCAATTGTGTCCGCGATTAAAAAAATAAATAAAATCCGTTGACCCACTAAATAATTGATTATCGAATAAATATCGTCTATTATCGATAATAATATTCTCGATCAAATTCCCGCCTCGTTGTCGCACCGATCGACCGATCGAAGAAAAAAGGATCCCGTTATCGATCGAATCGTCAATCTATTCGAATGTCTTCACGCGCGATTATTAATTCAATTCAGTTCCCGAGAACTCTCCATATGGACGAATCAAGGCAGTCCGACGAAGTGAAGAAAACATCGAGTCAGACCACTTTCCCTCGCACTCTGCACTACGGTGTCTCTCGTTATACGTTGCAAGATCGAGAACGCCGATCGACGGTTTCGCTTCTCTCTCTCTCTCTCTCTCTCTCTCACTCGAATTTTATCAACGCTCTTATCATCCAGAAAACAAATAAAATGACACCCGAATATCTGTCGAAAAGTTCGCGTCTCGTAATTTGTCGAATGTTCTTCCGTAAAAAAAAGAGCGGACAAGCCCCAATTGTATATATATATATATATATATATATATATATATATATATAGTGTCACGAAGCGTGGAGAATAATTATCCATTATCCAGTCCGTACTTACTACGTCCGTTCGTTCGTTTATAAATAGAATGAATATAATACGCGACGCGTTGATATTACAACCGGAAATAAATATAGGTCTTCGATGAAGAGGTCTATAAAATTATCTCGATTAGTGAGAAATAATAATAAGCGTAACCCCGTATCGCTATACACACACACACACCCACACACCCACACACATATATATATATACATGACTACGAATTATCGAATCATTCAACTGATGCAGAACTACATATATATATATATATATATATATATGTAATTCCTGACACAAAATAAGAGAGTATTCGTGCTAGACAAAAGTGACGCACACGCAACGAGCAAAAGCTCCTACGATCTCGCTCTTAAGCACCGAGCTTTTTAATAAAGTGCGTGTATTTTGTTTGTTTGTTTCTTATTGTTAAAGCCCCTCGCCTCACCTCGCACGGGCGAGAGTAAAAGAGCTCTCACGAGTGAGCACAAGAGAGCGAGAACGCTCCGTATGAGGTCGCGCGTTGTGCGTTACGCGCGCGTATGCGCCTATATATGTGTACGCGCGTGTGCGTGAGAACGCGCTCTGACGGCTCACGCAAGGCCAGACCACCAGAGTCACTTCTGATTGGTCGACACCACATCGTACGATGGTCCCTCTTGTTCGCGTTATAAATACTATTGCATACACTCACTGTTGCCCGACGAGCTCGATCTCGCTCGACGCGCACACACACACACAACACACGCACACACGCTCGAGCGAGCACTCGCAAGGTACGCATGCGATACGTATATTGTACGTATGCACGAGTACGCGTTCGCATATTTATGACGCGGACACGCGCTAATGAGTACGGGCGATATGTGTGAGTGTGTGTGTGTGATATCTCGAAAACTCGACGAAATTCACCGCTGGAAATATGAAGGAAGAGAGAGAGAGAGAGAGAGAGAGAGGTAAAAAATGTATTCTATGACGTATTCAAAAGTCAGACGATTCGTATTACGTGTATTAAGAATGGCGGGGCGGGAAGAACTCGTGTACGCGGATTCGCGACGACAACAACGGAGGAATCTATTACGGAAGTCTACGTCGTGGAAATTATTTGAGCAATAAATTTGGTTCTCTCTCTCTCTCTCTCTCTCTCTCTTTCCGATCAATCGTTAACGAATGTTGTAAATGTATGGAAATACGAAACGTCTCGTGCGCCGCGAGAACGCGTGAGTTTTTTTTTTCTTTTTTTTTTTTTACGTTCGTATTTTTGTTTAGATCTTTTTCGTTTGTATTACTACGCGAGCGTGACGCAATTGAATTATAAATAAACGATTAAGATTTTATTATTTTTCTTTTTTCCATCGGGCGAGAACTCTCGGCGAGCCTCGAGAGTCGAATTCTCGTATTCGTCGTTTATCTTCGCGGATGTATTATCTCCTCACACCGTCTAGTCACGGAACGCGCTAGACTAAACGCTAGTCATATCCGCGCGATTACGATTGCGCATGCTTACTATATATATATATATATGCATATATATATAAACGTGTAGTCGCGTCGGTCTTCGCGGAATGCTGACCCCTTCGTATCATGCAACCCCTCTCGACACCCGTGTTTCCTCGTACGAGCGCGAATTATATTCAGTTTATCTCGTCATTCCGAGTGTTTACCCTGACTCACCCCCCCCCCCCCCCGTCTCCCTCTCACCCCGACGAACCGTTTGCCACCACGTACGAAAGGTACACCGCCTATCTATCCTACACGGGCTGCAATTTTCCTCGATCTCGAGGACTTCCATTATAAGCGTATCCCGGGATCAACGTTTTACACTTTTGACAGCTAAAGACCATTGTAAAATCTGAAACGTTGTTGAACAAACGAAAATATAATCTTTTTTAATTCGCAACTTTTATTGCGAATTAAAGTACTGTTGTAAGGATGATTGTTGTGCCACTGGTTGGAAAGCTTGAACACCAAATTCGGAATTGTTGGGTCCGACTTATCACGCTCGTGATACGAGGCGTGATAGTCGGAGGCGTATAAAAAAAGATTAACTTTTAGGACGATTTTTTGTTTCCTTTTCGCTATTAGTTCTGCACGCAATGTGTCCGAGACTGCGTCATCGCGGGCGCGGATCAACCGAATGTGCCGCGATGACGATGACCCTGGTCAGTCGTTTTCAAATATATATATATGTGTGTGTGGCTATGTCGCGTGACAGTATGCGTGTCTCGAGAACTCTTATATTTATATAGCAGAATCTCGCGTGACTCTGGGTCATGGCACCGTGCGACGCGGGAGTATACGAGAGAAAGAAGCAAAGAGGAACGCGGGCAGGGGTAGCATTCGTCTTCGAGTTTACTTTAGGGTCGAAGAGAAGAGAACGTTTCGATTGAATTCCATTATGATAATATATATATATAAAACGATAAACCAAACGATAATGACGATCGAGAGCGAAAACAATGGCTCGACGAAATTTTTGTCCCGGTCACTCGTGCGTCAATGAAACGAACTTTTTAACGTTAGGCGAGAACTTTAATATCGCAGAAATACAATCTTACCGTTGCCCGTCTCGAGTGTTTTTCATCACGCACTCCGACCTCCCCCGGCAATATCGTTTTTCATTCGTATACGCACTTTCATCCTTTAAATCCTTTCACTACGATTTTATTCGTTCGAAGGAATCGAGAGTCTTCCACGAAAGATTGTCTCGCTCGTCGAACGTCAGGCTCGACGGACGTCTCTTTATAGTCATCTCGCACTTTTCGAGAGAAAAAACCTCACAGGTGTGTATTGTATAGATGGTCAACGTATAAAGAGTTAACGCGCTTGCTATCAAAGACCGGTCGAAGAACTTCTTTGTCGCATAACTTGTCGTCTCTCCACGGCGATTGTGTTTCGAGGAAGACGAGACGTTGACTCGATCTCGTTGGTATAAGAGACGGAGAAAATCAATGTCGAGGGACACTGGGAACGAGAAACGTTCGAACTTATCTCAATGAATCCCAGACGGTGCGTCGAACTAAACGGGTTATCGGCAAGGTCGGCAAGGTCGAGCTCCAACTTTACGAAGATTTCGGCGTAATCGGTGCTAAGATAACCGGAATACCGATGTACAAAATTCCTCGTGTTATTTATCTGTACCGATTGCTCGACCGTAAATTAGGTCAGGATGAAAATAACTTGGAACAAGCTGAAAATTAAACGACGTTGAAAATTTTTAATTTCCCAAGGTCAGGTTGGTTCGAGGTCGACGATAGAATCGCAAAACTAACTCGTCGACGTTTTCGTAATAAAGTCGGGGCCGAAAGCTTCGCGAGTTACGCGCCATTTATTAACAAGCCGGGTACGTATAGTACGATACTTACGTCGCATTATGTACAATATAATTGCAGAGTGTGGGACGAAGCTTTTTTACCTTAAATCAACGATTCCCAAGATATATTGATGAAAAAAAAAAAAGAAGCAGGTCACGCGTCCCGACATAGTTCGTTTTTATTTCGTACGTGTGTATGGACGCGCCGAGCAATGTTCTTTCCATCCCTCGTGCGTGGGGGGTATGAGAAAGGTCGATGCATATAACATCCGGTCTAATTACACGTCAATTTATAGAAGTTCGACGAAGCCCGCAACGACGTGTATAATCATCGGTAAAGTTTAACTCCTCGAACGGGCTGTTGTGATGGTAGAGAGGGGGTTGAAAGTCATACACACCCTTAATATATATATATATATATATATATCGCGACGTTACTTCATGAAAGCTCGCATACAAATGGCATTGCCATCTATATAAATTGTAACGAATATAGCGAGCCTATTTTTCGTGTTTGTCGATGCTGCAACTTATATAATAGTAGTAGGAGACACAAGCCCTCGACTACAACTTGTTCGACTTACGTTTACAAATTTATGTCGTTTCTATATGAAAATATAGCGTATTACGTGTATAGGTATTGGCGCTTTTCGTATCCAGAGACAAGGCCGAGAAAGGGATACCTAAGGTACGATATTTAAGCAATCCCAAAGTTGCTCGACTCATCCGGTCTCTTACTTTTCGAGACCATTATTCACAAGCCCCCGTCCCTCATCGAGATACGTAGCAACGTCACGGCGTTAATAACGAAAAAAAGAAGAAGAAGAACACAAAGTTTTAATAACTCTAACGGAAGTCTCTGTCTTGAATAGAAGTCTAGTGAATAAAGCACGCGAAATATTCCCGGCCACGGCGAATATCCTTCCTAAATAATAACTCCGGCGGAGGAAACATCTCCCCGTGTACAAAGTATCTATGGCACTTGTGTATCGGGAGAAATATTTTCTGGTAGAGTTGTTATTCAGGTGGATATTCCACCGAGAGATTTATTTTACGGTACGATTGTTCTCCAGAAGAATTATTATTCTGGAAGGGATTATTTTGTTTTCTCTCTCTCTCTCTCTCTCTTACGGTAGATTTATTTTTTATTCGAGAGAAATTTTTCTTTTTTTTTTTTTTGTCTTTTTATGATGGGCGAATGTTTTAACCGTTTTGTTTCGGTATAGCGCTACATTTTTGTCGGAGCTATAACCGGGAGAATGTGGCGCGTGTCCCTTTTTTTCGACGAATGTTTTCGACGATATCGCGACGACAAAGTTTCTCGTTAAGCGGGTATAAAGGACTGGTGGTGTGTCCGATGGGTGAAAGGGTCGCATCGCGTATACGCGTATTTTAATAACCAATTAGATATAAACGCAGTTTGAAAGTACGAAGGAGCGTAGCGCGCCTCGTCCACGTCGCACTATATGAAAGTGTGATGAGGCGAAAAATTGAAAACGTCCATTTGCGTGGGTAGCTATGCTCGCCGACGCGACATTTAGAGCGTCGCTCGTTCGCGGTGACGAATACGTTGAAAAACAAAAACAAAAACAAAAAGCGCACACGGAATAAAAAATTTAAAAATTTTAACAAAAAATATCTCTCTCGAACGTGAAAGTTTGACGACATTGGTTCGAGCAACGAAGAATTCGTGATAGAATTTTAATTAGAGCGAAATAGCGAGGGCGATGAAAAACGAAAAAAAACAAACAACAACAAAAAAAAAACGAAAATAAAAGAAGCAAAGAAACAACGCGACGCCGAGGAATTCGTTCGACCTGCGGAGGTCAAACATTGGAATCGCCTCAAATTTATGCAAGTCCGTTCGTGATAGTGGCGTGCATAGTAAGAGATAGTGACTGGAAACCGGAGGTGCGGAAAGAACGCGATAGAAAAAGAGAGAGAGAGAGAGAAGAACGACCGTAAGCCCGTCGGGATGGCATCGAAGCGAGCGAGATCAAAAGTTTTCACCACGGGTGAGAAGTCGCTCCGCAGGTGAATTACAAATATAGTGATCCGTATCGTCGTATTATTATATAGCATCGGATTATAGATGGAGGGGGGGGGGGGGGGGGGGGGGGGATCAAAAAGTTAGCGAAGGGTTGCAAGAGATCGGACATCCGTATGGCGCGTCTCCGTGCACTGGCTCGCCCCCTTCCCCTCACCACCGCCACACTCCGCTTCCATCCTCTCCTGTCGAACAAATTCCATGAATTCAAGCTTCGCCGGTAACGTGGAATGCAGTCGGAGTTGGGTTATATGCCAAGGGAACGAGGTGTACAGGTTCGCGCGAAGAGAGAAAGACGGAACGGAAAAAAGGGGACGGTGCGTGAAGTTGGAAGAAACGGGAGTGAAAGGTGAATTAATGACAATGGAGGAACGATTTTAAGGGTGATTTTTGTTTGTTCAAATTTCATATTTATATATCGAATGTATTCGTTTTCTTTTTGTTGTTTTGGGATTATCGAAAAATGGTAGGTAGAGCGAATGCGAGGATGATTTCCGCACGGGTGCTGCGTGCATTCTGACGCCGTTCGCGTCCTGTTTCCAAACTTTATACACTTAAACACCATTGGAATATCCACGTATATATATATATATATATATATATATATAGTTATATATATATAGGTAATAAAGGTATATAGGAAAGTGCAGAAGAGCGCATGCGGGATAGCGACGAGGCGAACGAGAGAGAAAACGACGGAGGAAAAAGGAGAGAAACGGGCGCCAGAGTCATCGGGCTCTCGTCGTGGCAGTCGTGCCAGCGCAGCGCAGGCCTGTGGGAGCGCGACTCTCTGAGTGTGAGAGAACGTCCGTGTATAACGCGTCTCTACACGTATCGCGAGATACACAGCAGGAAAGAGAGTACGAGGCGAGAGAGAGAGAGAGGGAGACGGTGAATCGAGAGGCACGCGCGTGGCTCACGCCCATCTTCTCGACCAATCGTAGCGCGATACGTCATGTCGTACGATGTAACGGAGAATACGTGACCACGTGGTCCGGCTGGCCGGTGGCTCGCGCACCGATACACACACCTCTGTAACCATTCTCGATCCTTGCACGAACGTGCATACACACATCGTACCATCGTCACACACCACTCGCTCACGCGCTATTTTGAGATAGAGCGTTCGTTATTTTTTATTCTTTCTCCGTCGCTCCTCGTTCTTACATGCACGATGTCGCTACGATCGTACGAGGCCCTTGGATCGTTCGAGAATTCCTCGTCACGAAGTTTACAATACGTCTCGCATTTACCATAATTACCGAAGTTTAATTAGCTCGTAAAATAATACCGAGTGAAAGAGACGTTGGTTCGATAAAATTTGGAAATTTTTCATGCAAGAAATTCGGCCGAGATGGATGCGATAATTATCGACGGGTTTTAATTTCAATTCGTATTTAATCCGGAATCGGCGATCGTGCAAACGTCACTCGACTCTGTTGTTGTTTGCGTCGTTATGCAGAACGTGATGTAATTCAAATTATGCAGACTAGACGCGAACGAGGAATAAAAAACAAGAGTGTCTGCTCGGCTCGTTTGAATTATAAAGAAAATATATATATATATATATATATACGAGTATGTCGCGTTGCATTTGATATTCGACTCGTATCGATACGAGAGATCGAGATACGTATGCGACTCGATACGAAGCGTCCTTCGGTCACTAATATGTTGCATCTGTATCGGCGGATCTGACGCTTATGCGTGTCGCCAAAGCTTAACGTATAGGTCAGTGAGTGTCTCGTCGTCGAGAACGAGACCGAGATACATAGGGAAAACGAGCTCTAATAGGAGAGTCCGAATGGAGCTAAGCGTAAACACATTAATTACGAAGATGACGAACGACGGAATATCGCGTGATATTGGAATTTGTTTTGTTATGATTATTTTCGTTGGCGTCCATCAACATTTGTTCGTCACTTTGTTTATAGCGCTCGTTAACGATTTAAATATTATTATGGTGGTAGAACAAAAGGTAAACAAATCTTTTAAATTCAGCGGATGTTCGATGAATGGCGCACTAAATAAACATCACGGGGACGCGAGAGGTCCGGCATGATTGGGACGATAATAGCTCGCTCTGAAAAGTTGCTCAACGGATTATGTAAAATTACCGGAAGATCGAATCGTCGAGTCTCTCGAATGCGAAGCTCCACTCCGAGAGGAGTTCGCCGATAGAACGATCCAATTACACGATAAAAGAAACTTATTACCGGTCCGTTCGAGGACGAGCCCGCGAATCGGGCTCGAACCTCTTTTATATTCGAGCTCGTCCTTTACCGACTGTTCGATGAATTTTTCTTACTCCCACCTCGAACGAGTAATACGATACGGTGAAATAGTTTTCTCGACTCTTCGCCCACTCTTTTTCTTGCTCTCTCTGTCTCTCTCTCTCTCTCTTTTTTTTCTGTCGCGAAATGAAAATATCAGCCGTCTCGCGATAAAAACAAAATAGCGCCAACAATGCGAGAAGAGGAAAAAAATACTCACGAGAATAGAAGGCGGTCATGAATATAGCGAACCAGGACAATTGTTTCTCGACGACGTTCTTCATTTCTCTCTTTTACTTCTGCGCTTTTCTTCTTCTCCTCAAGAGAAATGGAACTTCGAAGCTTTCTTTCGCACAAACTTTCGATGTACTTTGTCTTTTCGTTTTTGTTTGTTTGTTTGTTTATTCTCTAACGTCCACGGTTCTTTTCAATCTCAAGAGATACAAATCACTGTCGAAAGAATTTTCGTTAATTCACTTGCTGAGATAAGTCAACGTAGGACTCGATCGATCGAGTTTCTTTTCAATCGAGGATTGACGCACTATTGGTCATGTGTTCGCGATATAAATTCGACGATCGTTCTCGCGTACAATTGTCAATAGTTTTTGGACGATTAGCGTTTATTATATTTGCATACGTTCGCGTAGGCCGGCTGATCTATGAACAAATAAATTAACCGAGAAGCTCCGTTGGTGATACGATGCGCGCGTTACTTGCTCGGTGACCGGCTTGCTCGCTACTGAGCCTCGACCGCTCGCTTTTTGGCGGTACTCCGCTTTGAAGGTAAGACGCGATTTGTGCGCACGCGCGGGCCGCTCACGCCACCCTCCCCTCCTTCATATTCTCTCTCTCGCTCTCTCGCTCTCTCTCTCTCTCTCTCTCTCGTTCGCGTCTCGCGCGATCCGAACCATTCTGCTTCCTCTCTACTCCACCTCCTGAACAATCGTGCAATCTTTCTCCCTCTCTCTCTCTCTCTCTCTCTCTCAGTTTCTCTCACTCTCACACACACATAAATACATTCTTGTACACGAGCAAGTTTCTTTTTTCCTCTTTTCACAGCCACCGCGACTCCCCCCCTTCTCTTTTTCGCGAGCAGATCGCATCAAAGTAGCGACCGCGTCGCGACTTTTCTCACCGTCGTGAGACGAACCATTCACGAACGTGTGATACCCGACAGTTCTCGAAATGACTAGGAAAACTCGGGAAAATCGAATTTATAAATAACTTTGAATTTTATAACGAGAGAATCGTTTATAAAAAAAAAAACAATCATTTCTTTTTTCTTTGGTTAATTCCCCGTTAGTTTAAATGTCAATGATCGTCTTTCGTTCTCGCGACGATAAATAATCTCTCCTCTTTCTCTTTCTACAATCACGCGATATTCGTTCCAGCCCCAGACCCCCCCCCCCCCCCCCCCCCGGCCTTCTGTCTTGCCACTTCGTGGTTCTCAATCTCGCGAAGCATTCGCGGTTCCCGAGCTCTCGATTCGCTCGTAGAGTCGCGCGAGCGACGTCTACCACACGGAACGAGCTAACTTCCCTCTCTCTTTCTCCCTCTCTCTCTCTCTCTCTCTCTCTCTCTCTCTCTCTTTCGCGCCCTGTAAAGTGATGGAATCGTTTGGTTCCTTTACGTCATATCGACTAATTAACGTGGATAGATAAAGCCCGCTTCCTAACGATCGACCTATCTTCCAAATAAATTTCTTCCTTCGAACAGTAAAAACCGCGTTTGCTCACAATCTCATCGTGTTAATTACTCAAAAATCGATGGTTTACATTTCTTTCTTTTTTTTTTTTCTTCGTTATAATAAACTTTTCATGAACGAATCAAATACTCGCGTCGAAAAGATAATCTCGCACGAGAAATTTGAAGAAATAATCGGTTTCTTGGATAATTTCACTCGTACGAATGATCTATTAACGCGATATTGCCGGAATTAAGCCGATGTATCGATAAAGTGTGCCGTATGCTTACTCATACTGTATGTATACATATATATATACACACACACACACATATATATATATGTATATATATATATATATGTATATCGTATAGGCAGCGCCAACGTGGCCTGCCCACTTACACGTCAGCCACGATGCTCGCCCCACGCAAACTTCGCGGCTGCTTTCCTCCCGATGTGTCGATACGAGCGATTATGTGGCTCGGAAAAGACGACGAGAGATATGGAACGATGGGGGAACGAAGTGGAAGATCGCGAGAAACGGAAAGACGTTCGTTTTTACGACGTGGTCGATGACGCACGAAGGCACGCGTTGCTCCCCCGCGAGCTGCATCTCCGACGTTATCGTCAATGAAATGCGAGATAAGAGAGAGATAGCATCGTAATACAATTTCGAAGGAAACATCGGATGATTTTCGTACATCCGTTTTCGTTTCCCGTACGTCCTACGATATTGGTTTTCGTCAACTAATATTTTCTTCGCTACGTTGTTTGCGCGTATTATTCGTGGAAATGTATTATTATTGTCATTGTTATTAACTGGCATGATCGTGCAGATATTAAACGTGACGCATTTTTGTTTTTTTTTTGTTTTCAAGAGCTTCGTCGACTAATAGGAATGTGCATGCAAGATTACGATATCGTCAGATTATCTCCGCGCGATCATCTCGTATTTTCGTCTTTTATTTTCTCGCGATATTTATATTCGCGTATATTTCTGGACGATTTCGAGAGAGCGATCAGCGACGGATTATCGCGAACCTCGGGTATAAACCGAATATCGCGAATTTCTGCGAAAACGAAAACACGCGAAGCTTTCACACTTTGTGTTTTCGCGTGGACCTTTTTTTTATTAACTCGTTTACGAGCAAACGACTATCAAAGCGTATCAACGAGTGGCTCTTTTTTCGATATCCCTGAAAAACGGGTAACAAAACGTATTGATTCCAACGAATGAAGGAGTATCGAATTTTTTGTTTGTATACAAAATGAAAAAGAAACCCTTTACGTTCTGGCGAATTCTATATCGATTTATTTTGCATCGTTGATCAATAAATACCAAAACTTGCTTACAGGAAACTCCAGCCCTCCCACCTCGTCACCTCTTACCTATATACTTATTCATGCTCGATATATCGGTCCATCGCGTCATTTCTCGTACACGGTGATAAGAATATGACAGAGTGTGCAAGTCTCATGCAGGAGGTAGAGGGAGCTGGAAGGTTGGATAACATAAAAGCATTACTAGCGTCGACGCTGTACGTGGAAGTGGAGTAAGAGGATTCGCCTAGTCTGTAAGCAGATTACGCCTGTCGTCGTCCTCGTCCTCGTCGTCATCGTCGTCGTCGTTGTCGTCGCACAAAAATGAGGGAGAACCAAAGCGTTTTCGCGATATACTCCAACGTGTACCTATACATATATAATATATAATGAAAGTCTCTAGTTTATTTCGAACAGGAAAGTGGAAGTATGGTGAAGAAAAAAAGAGCAATGTCGAAGGGAGCATTGACGATTGTTCGAAAAATCTTGGATAGTTCGGTCCGATCGGTTTTACGTGTATCGTATAAAACCCAATTGTTCGTCCTGCAGTGTTTTCGTACTTCGGTAATATTCGATTTTGACAACGAGTGAAAGAACTCGCTCGAAGCGATAAAAACGAAAAATTATCCAAGTTTTGTTATCACAGTGAAATTCCTTTTCTTTTCAAATAAATTCGGCTTCTTTCCGTTTTTTTTTTATCTTTTTTTCCCCGGGGCCACGTCGTTCCACGGAGGACTACTGCGACACTTCGGAAACTACGATAAATATTTTCGAGGACGAAAGGCAGTGAGCTTCATTCTCCCCGTATTTGCTTTTTTAGCTCTCTCTCTCTTTCTCTCTCTCATGCTCTGAGAGTCGTGAAAAATCGAAACCAGAACCGATGCTGCGGAGGAAAAATTTTCCTCGGCACGTATATACGTGTATGTTTGCGTGTGTGTGCATCACGTCGCGATTTCTACCTTATACATATCCGTAGTGGCATTTTTGCCCGGTCCTCTCGCACCGGCTTCTTCCCGTCAACGAACTTTATATACACTCCTAACCACTTTTCTATCATACGTGTAGGGAAATCGAAATACCGTTTTACTACTTTATTCTGTCGCGTCGGAAACGCCACTCGTATATCGATTGTTACCACGTCGACAAAGCACAGAGAGTCTCTCACGAATCCTGATATTTTTCTTATCGTTGTTTTTTTTTTAAATCGTTATAACGACAAATCTCTCCCTATCTAATTATAATTATTCACGGGTGCTATTTTTTTTCATACCGACCAAAATTCATTTCCGATGAACCAAAAATACTAAAAGTTCCAGTGAGAAACGACGTATCGCTACAGATCAGCAGCCTCTAAAATGGTTTATCTTTACGATGCCATTTGCGAGTTGGCTACCGAAGCTGCGAGTGTTTGCGCGTGCGGGGTCAAGAGAGAGAGAGAGAGAGAGAGAACCATTTGCGATATATAAATCGGAAAATTTGATGTCCGTCGTTATGACGTTATAATCAGATTGTCATGGCAAGGTGATCGGCGATTCGAGTGGAAAAGCTGCTAAAGTGCCTATACCGTTGTTTAACAACGGCGTGACGTCCGCTGTGCTATAAGTGCCCACGGATGATCCCTCATAAACCCTCCACCTTGCCTCCACCCTCAATCTTTCTCTTACCCTCTCCATCTCTCTCATTCTTTTCGCAAAAACACGAAATAATACATCGTCCCTGCTGAGTCGTATAAAACGTAGCGTAGACGAACGCGAACATTTCACTTTTGAGCGAAACGTCGGATATGGTCGATATAGCCGAAAGTCTCGAAAACGAAAATAAGCCGCGCGTATGAATAAATAGCTCGATGTCGAGAGATACCGCGAGGTATGCCCGCCATTATATTAAAAAACTTTTCGCCGCTTGCCATTTTATAAAGAAAAATATAATTTCCCCGAAGTTTTGTTTTCACGAAAGATATAAAATGGAGATATAAGGAAACGCAGGAGAGGAGGTGGAAGTAGTAGTAGTAAGAGAAAAGTCGGGACGAAGGGGGATGCATTTATCCGCGCGTATCGAAACTAATAAAGAATTAAATGAAACAAATAACCGCGAACGTGCTCGTGCTGGAAGCTCAAATGGCGGAGCTTTCAGATAGAGGCGTCGGTCCCAACTAAGCCCTTCTCTTCTCCTCCACCCCCATCTCTTCCCACCTCCCCTCTCGTTCACTCCTCAATCACCTTCTGTCCATTTCAAGCCCTGTTCTCTACCACTCTCGCGCTTCTTATCCCATTTCCACTGATACCGGGGGCTTGAAGCACAACGAAGTCACGATAGGACGTTGGAGTCCGCGTTTGCACCAGACCCCGAATCGCCACGGCGGGAAAACGAAACTCGTAAAGTTTTACGGTCTTTCCGGTAGCATCGAGGATCGAGCCACGATCGAGTTTCGTCGCTACCCGCGACGTAAAAGCTCGTACCGAGGAAACGAGAGAAAGAGGGAGAACGGGAATCGAGACAAGATTTTCCCTTTGATCATACGGGGGTTGCTACTGCTCCGGTGAGCGTTCCGCACACTTTGTTTCTAGAAAAGACCGAGAGACAGCCTTTTGACGGGCGATGGGATCGATTACGATTAATAATAATAATAATAATAACAACAACAATAATATATAAATATTTGTTTTTTCGAGAATTTTTTCAACTCGTAAAACGTACAATCGTTACTTCCTTCGAGAGTCGATACGCAGTCGGGGAAGAGCCGGGTCGTCTACGGAATCGGTCAACGTAGTGACACGCCGTTGACTGCCGATTACGTCAGGTGTCCCGACATCGTACGATCCTCCATCGCACACACCGTCCCATTAAACATGACGTGGCCTAGTCGCGCACGATCTACGTCTCTCTCTCTCTCTCTCTCTCTCTCCCGTTCACCGTCTGCCTTGCCGCGCCCCGTTTTCACTCGACCTACCTAATGTTATTATTAACACAGCTGATGGGTGTAAATGGTGAATCAAGATTAATTAACGATCTCCCACCACTTCTGCCTCGAGCCGTTGGTCGAACGATAAAATTCCTACCGTAACACAATCGTTAAAATTATCAAATCCTGATACGACACCTGCGTAAACGCGCAGCGTAAAGAAGAATCGTTTTTTAGGAACCGTTTTGACTATTCTCGATTTTATTGCTCTCGTAATTACTTAATTATAATAATCTCATAGATTAACTTTAATAATAATATTACACTCGCGATTGTATTTACCTCGCAATCGTTTCTACTTGTAACGAACAAACAAGCGAGTCATGAACGAAACAATATGCAAAAAAAAAATTGCTCTATCCGCCCACGTGGCCTATAGCGGTCAATTATTCGTTATTTTGTGGTAATTGTGCTGTAATTATAATTATCATACGACAATCATTCATTGTATTTACTTAATATAAACAACGCATTATTATTCGCGAAGTGTGTATTTTTCCGTCGTACAAATAGAAACCAAATCGATACATTCGGTTAAAGGACTTCCGCCTCTCGTATGTAGGTACACACAAAACTGTGTATCGCCGTGAATATGCGCAATATATACGCCGATAAAGCGTTCGCAATATCCTGCAAGCTCGTGCATATTTCCGACCGATAAACGGGGGACCCTTTATACATCCAATATAGGTAAACTACTTTCAGGGGTGACATGTCGGCGCGAGGAAGGGAGAATCCGGGGACGAGGCACGTACACCGAGAAGCGCGTCGGTTCTAATTTATTGACGCGATCCTAATTGCCTCGGCGCCGGAGTCTCGGAATACGTATAATTGGTTCATCGTTATACACACACACACATACACACACTGACAGATGCACACATGGATCGAAGCGAAGGAAGGAGAGAAGTGAAACTCGGTACTCTAGACGAAGATCGACGGTGTACGCGACCTTGAACTTACACGGGCACATAGCAGTTATTAGAAAGTGGGAGGCGCGATATATCGTAGGTACGTAGCAAACTCCTTTTCGCGGTAATTATGCCACGTGGCAAAGTTTACGCCGCGGTGTTGTTTACCTACGTTTTTTTCTTTTTTTTCTTTTTTGTTTTCTCTTTTCGTACCTTCCTTCCTTCCCTCGACTCGGAAATTTGGTACGAACGTGTTGTTTTTCTTTTTACCATAATCGACGACTACACGAATCTGTAACGTTATCATCCTATAGGTGGAAAATTAATTCGCCAATCCTCTTTGACCCACTTCTCTCCTCGTCTCTTAATCCTGCCGCGATCTCACTATGCCAAAATACTCGATTCACCCTCTGATACGTGAGTCAGACCGACCTCCCTCGTTGCTCCCGTTATATATCGTCGTTTTCTTTCAAGGTTTCGAATATTCGTCTCGCTCTCTCGCGTACGTGCGTCATCGGGTTGCGTCTCGACGCCGGACGTCCCGGCGCCTGTCGGTCGTCTAATTTTTTTTCCTTTCTCTCTCTCTCTCACTATTTCTCTTTCACTCCAGCTTCTTCGTCCCGACATCCCTTCCGATTTCATCCCCCTATCGTCGCTACTGTTACTGCGGAGAAAGAAAACCGAACCCCACACCCCTTTTGTGCCATTCTCGCGTATATTTGCGGCGCCTTCGATATAACCGCAGTATCCTACACGATACAGACAAAATAAATCCATGCCCACACAATTTGCACGAATTTAAATGTCAACGATGCTTTTTTCACTCGATGCTAATCGGCCTCGTTGTCCTATTTTTATTTTAAACGAACCGAAATAAGTCACACGAATTACGTAGAAAACGGCCGTAACGCGAGACTCGAATAACAAGTCAAACATACTTTAAGTATTTGCTAAAAAATAGTCACCAAGAAGATTGTATACTTACCGAAGAAGGGATTACGAGCTTCGGTATTTGTTATCGTATAGCACTGTTGAGTAACTCGACGTTCACTTCATTTCCGGAAGAGTATAGCTAGGAGCAACTTGACGGAAAGTCAAGTCAAGTACTCGACCAACCGACTCTCACCCCCCTCTCCCTTCCCATCACTCTTCCTCCCGACAACAAAGATCGAGTTTACCGAAAGGAGGATAGGACGGGGGATTATATTATACCTATTGGTACCTACTCCCGCAGTTGCTTGGCGACATATTAATACCAAAATATAGGAGAGCATATCGTCTAATATTCGAGTTCTCGAAGCAGGACGAACATTCTCCCATACACTTTGTCCTTACCAGCAAATTCTCCGAAGATCGTGGCGAGTTGGTGAAGTTCGCGAATAATTTTAAAACCCTATTAGCGAAGGATTCCTGACAAAAGAAAAAAATTTAACGTACCGTAAAGTTTGTTATTTCATATTTTCTAATAAACGTGGATAACCTTTTTGATATTACGAAAACTCGTATACGAAACATTTTTGATGAATAATCGATCGGACATTCTACTTTTTACGCCAGTTTTTATTCTCGTTGGAAATGAAACCGTTCGATTTTTCATTACTTACGGATTGATCGTGCTATGCATCCTCGCCGATGAACTGGAATGGTTTTTCCCAAACAAGATTCAGCTAATGGGAAACGACGGCAAATATGTGAAACCAATTTCCCCCTTCTATCTCTTTTCTCCTTCAACCCTCTCACCATCCCCCCCCCCCCCCTCTATATTCGTTACCTATTTTCAAGTTTCTCTCTTTCGCTCATCCCCGGTGAGCAACGCTGAAATGAACGCGATGCAGAAAGCTATTCCTTCGAATTGGATTTTAATTTAACTCGGTTAGGAACCTTCGACGTGATCCTTAATTCGTTTCTCATGTAAAATCAACGTAGTCATTCGCATTTCTCGCTATGTTTCTACCGTTCGTGTCTTCCTTTACATTAGCTGGGTGAAGTATGCGCGAAAGCACGTGGAACAAAAATTGCGCGATAGTTGCCTCGATAAAAACAATGAAAAATAAGGGAAAAAAACACTTAAATTGACAGAAATATGGGAATTTGGGTAATCGTAAGTTTTGGACATTTCTATTTGTGATTCGTTCCGATCGTGTCGAATTGAAACCTCGAATCGAATACTGCTTTATATTTCCCAACTTTTTAATTCTATCGTGTGGCCGATGACCTTGACCCGTTGGCAATTTATAGCGAGAATAAAGAGAGGGCGTGACTGTGGGCGCGGCAAGAGGTCTCTTTCCACGTCTAATTTGTCCAATTAGGTTCGGAATGTTGATACACGCGTGTTCTCTTTTATTTTTCAATGTCTGGAATATATTCTATCCAGTTATAATACGAGACTGATATCTCCAGTCGTCCTTGAAAGGGACGTTTTTTTTGTCTACTTTGATTTACTTATCTTCAACGCGAGCAGAAATTTAGTATAACTCGGCTCCGGTTTGGCCAATTCAGGTTGAATTGTAGTGTTTCGAAAACACCAAAAGTCCGAGCCTTATCAGGCACGCCTCGTCGGTCCCTGATTCGACTACATACAGCCTGATTAATATTTTGCTCGAGAAGAAGGAATTTTCTTAATAATATTATTCAGGATTGGTTTTATTAAATCTCTTTTTGTTAGACTAATTAAAGATTAATCAAACGCTGATAAGATCAACACAATCGATATATGCAACGGGGTAACACCATGTTTTTTAAATATTTTTTTATTTATTTTTATTGTTTTTTATTTACGCTGACTGACTCATCTAGAAGCTTAATATGAAACACGTTTGAGTTCGACCTCGCCTACCTTTTTAGTTTATTCTCTTTCGTTCGTGTGTGTGTGTGTTCGCATTTAACCGCTAATTGGCACACTCGTACCCTCTCTCAATCGCCATATATATATATATATCATTCAGCCATGTTACCCTTTTGTGGTTTCAGCCATCAATTATCAATGCAACAAGAAAGTCTCTCGTCTTCTCGTTCATCTTTGCAATTCTTCAAGCTAAGGTAAACACGTAATTGCGTCGCACCAGAGTCGAATGCATCGGAAAAATTGTCCATAAGAAAATACAAACGGAAGATTCGTTCAATCGACCATTTTCGCCAATCCATTCTCACATTCTCCGCTATTAATCTTTTTGTTCTTTTGTTGTTTTACGCACTGTTCGCCTTTTTCTTCTTTTTTTTCTTACACGAAAGACAGCGTTATAATTTTGTATATTTTTTATCTTGGTTCGTTTCATTCGAGACCGCTGTATTCTCCATCTAAATCTAGTTATCCGAAATTTGTCGCTCCTCGTATCTTAGTAAAATATAATAATTCGATTTTGTATGTTTGTCATTTTTCTAGGATAAAATATGTGTTTTTTTCCCTCGCTCTCGTAATTTTGCGCTTTCTCTTCGTCTTATCTCCTTTGTGTCATCGATTTGAGTTTTTTTCTTTCACCGAACTAGGAGTTTTTTTTCTTGTTGTTTTTTTTTGTTTAATACAAGCGTCGAATATAGCGGCTTCGAATCGTATTAATTCTAAAAATACAATATCATGTCGTCTCGTAATCGAACGAGAACAAATTTTGAAATATCAATTTCGATCTGTGATAGCGCTTTCGTCACGCGCTTTTTTTCATCGTAATCATTCACGAGAAATTTCTGACGTCTCGACTAGTACAAATGCTATTTTATTATAATTAATAAGTTTTTTGTTTTTATTTTTCGTCTTTTTCCGAAAACCGTTGTACACGTGATCTCTAGTACGACATAAAATTCTTCTTGCATTTTGTCTCATTCACATTCTCAAACGCGTATCTCCGATAGTTATTTCACATTCAGTTTTATTCTTACACGTGCCAAAAATATCCGATCTTCGTCGAATTGAACTCGTCTTCAATTCCAACATAAATTTTGAAGAAAGTGAGTAATCCCTGAACGGGGTGAGGCGTTGTGTCGGCATTTTTATCTCGATCGAACTCATTTCTCTATTTACAATTCGCCCGTCTTTGTTAACTTTAATGTCAATAACTATAATAATAATAATAATAATAATAATAATAATAATAAGAAGAAGAAGAAGAAGAAGAAGAAGAAGAAGGAGAAAAAGAATTAATAATAATAATGATATAAAAGTGTGGCGATTATTTGTTCACATTCGCAGCACGAGGGAAACAAAATTATAGATAGTTCCTAAATTCTTCGTTCGTCCTCATCGAGTCCCGATAGAATACACAAATCAGCAAATTCAACTCTCAATGATTGGCGATAATGAAAATGTTCTTTTTTCTCTCTCTCTCTCATTTTCGGATCGAAGTAGCCGACACATCCGCATTCTACGTAACTTAAATTTATATACAAATCTACAAGCGAATATGTTTCATCGAATGCTCGTATCGTTTCTGGCGAAACCAGAGAGAGCGTGTTACACTCGAAGAGTGGTGACGATTTAGACCGAGCGAGCGACTAAATCGACTTCCATCGCTGTGTGTTTTTGTTCAATTTATCATTATTATTTTTATTATCGATTTAATCGTCCTAAAAAAAGCCTAAGACTGACTCCACCTTAGTGCACCTTTATGGAAAAATACTATATATGTGTAACTCTACTAATTAACTATGTCATAGTGATTGAACGAATTTCGTGATTTTTTTTTCTTTCATATTTTTTTGTCTCTCTCTTTTTCGATTCCATTCACATTATTATTTCATTATCATCGCATACCCTCGAATCGATCGAGAACGCATTGGCAAAACAAAGAATTATTTTCGATTGCATCAAGCTCTACCGGCGTTGCCACTAACCATCACGATGTACATTTTCATTTCTCTTTCATCCTCAATTATAGTCGTAAATCTTATCGCACGGTACGCTTGATATATTATTTACACGAATGGAGGAAAAAATCTGGTTTATCATCTCGGTCGAAGATGTTCCCGACGCCGTAAGTACATCTCTTGGTTGTTTAATTTTTTCGTTTCCGTTCCGCAATTTAAATCGAATCTCACACATCGGATAACAATTATTGTTTGCTCAGTTTGTACTAATTCGTACTTTTATCACCCCTCTACGTCGTCACATACAATATATTCAGTAATATTTATGTATATACGCACAATATATAGATGATGACAACTTTATAGGCCTATAATGGATAATCATTTGCGTTCTAGATAACCGCGGGTACGAATATAAAGCACTTCATACAGCGAAGATTGAAGCGAGACGAATTTTTACGTGAAAAGTAGAAAAACAATAAGTTCAAACTCTCGAGAATACAGCTCTTCGCACACTTCGTGTCGAAATCTATGCATGAAAGGAAGGAAAGATCGCGTGGTAGAGAAGTAAAAAGCTCAATTGGCTCGGAAGGCCGGAGTAATTTTCTAAATTTTTTGTCAATATAACAAAAAATATGTGTCTGTGTGTATATATATATACACACGCATATATATATATATACGTCAGATGTTCGAGAGCCTGATCGTGGTCGCCTTAATTATCACGAGCTCCCCGTGGTTCATGTAAAAAAAAAAACATTTCATTTAAAAAAATTATCTTAATCCTAGTATCTTGCACAGATTGTTCGCAGAGTTCGCAATTCGCGAAGTAGTTAAGCAGGTTTTTGTTTCTTTCTAAACGTCTAGACACAGTTTGCGCACATACAGCATACATTCGATAATATTCTAGTGTTTACTGGTATATAGAGCAACGAGGTTTGGAAACTCTCGAATAAGCATCAGTTCAAAAAACAAATATATATATATATATATATATATATATATTATAATAATATATATATATATATATGTAAGAAAACAGTAACGCCTGCGATTACGTAGCACCATGTCTCGTTATCACCCAAACGTTGCGTCTCGCACTCTCTTTTATCATGGCAAAGATCTCAGACTCGCCAGAATCATTCGATATCTACTTCTGATCGTTCGAGAATCGTATCGTTTATGAGATCGTTATTCAAAATCGATCAATCATAATATATTTACACTATTTACACCATTATCTCTTTCAAAGATCCTCTTCGACCCTGCCGAATTGGATTACTTTCTCTCATTTTACAATGTAATGCCACTCGGTTCGCGTTTATTGCATCTTTGTCCTTTGTTTACACCCCTCGTACCTCGCAAACACTTCGTTTCTCCATTCGTATTTTATCCCCTTTTCCTACGAAATTAACAAAAAAATTCCCTTCGCTGACGTTCAATTAATGCCCGTTAGCTTGATCGTCAGCTTGAGCTTTTCTCAAACAACACCGGGCTGCATTGTGAGCAGATGAGTCGTGGGATCGTAATATCCAGCGAGATAATAAATATCATTGTTGTCGTAGATCGTGAGGTACCTGTGCGGTTCTTTGCCCAATTTTTCGGTGTAATCCGGAAGCGGTAGAACTTCACACTTGTGGGATATCGTCTGTACGTCGTTCTCGTCCATGTGCGGTGACTCGAAGAGCGCACCCTAAAAGTCATCATTGAAAAACCAATTAATAAAATAAAGCCAAGAGGATAGTACACGAGGGAGAAATATGCGAATGAATTTATACCGGATATTTTAGGTTTCCGGGACATCCAACAGTTTCCTCGGGATGATAGAACCATTTAACCTTCACGATCATGTTCGAACTGGATGTTTCCCACATAGATTCTATCCTACCGATGTAAGGTCTGTCGGGTCTTCCGGTCGACAAGAAGACCGCGCTGTCGCCGATCTGTATGGTCTCGCTCCCTCTCTGAATCGCTCGGAAGAACTGCTTCTTTGCTCTTCCCTTTGCACCAGGTCTCCTATAACCCTTTCCTGCCCAGCCCCATAATTGTCTCGCTGGCAAAAATGCAGCCATCTTGCTACGACTCTCCACGGACTCTTGACGCTCTCTCGCCTTTGCCTTCTTCTCTGGTTTCTTCGGTTTCTCGATCTTTTCCTCCGGGACAATTGGATCTACCACCGGTTCATCGAGACGTTCTTCCTCCTCCGGCACCTCGACAACTTCATCATTCACAAGTTCTTGAGGGGTCTCGGTGGGATTTTTCTCATTCGATGATGGCATTTCCTCTTCGCTTTTATGACCACTGCAACTCTCGCCGCCGCTATCGTACGATAAGATAATCGTTTGATTTCGAAATATGCTAGGGCCCTTTTAAAATATTGAAAGAAAAGGAAAAAGACCAAGACTCACCTGACATGACTTCCCTCGCTGTAGCTGCTGTGATGACTATGCCTGTGTTTGTGTTTTCGATGTTTTCTGTGCTTGTGCTTGCGATGTTCCTCGCAAAACTTGTGTCTGCGGTGCTTCTTCTTTCCCTCCTGAGCCTCGTTCAGTCGCTTCAATTTATCCCTTCGTCTCTTCTTGAGTCTCTTGCGTTCACGATACTCTTCCATTATTCTCGCATCTGCTTCCTCATTTTTACCAGGTTCCGTCTTATCGCCGGCTAGATTATTTATTCCCGAGCCAACGATTTCCCCATTTCGACTTGTCGAGAATTGAAGCTCCGAGGAATGACCGGCCGAGGACGAACGCTTATCGTCCGCCGAGGTCGATGTTTGTCTTCGTCTCTTTCCTAATGTCAATAATGGATTTGGATCGTATTCTGTAACAGGCAAATACAACATGTCAACACCATTTACATACTTCCATCTCTGAAAAATACTGGAAATAATAATAATTGAAGGAATATCTCACCGACGACAGGGTAATCAGGCTGGAGTAACCTGATGTCGTCCAATGCTATTCGACCGCTGTCACCATCGTCGAATTCTACACTGACAAATTTCTCGTCCAGTTCCGAATCTGGCTCGGAGGGTTCTACCGATGTGCCGGGATAAAGACAGCGATATTGCTGACTCCAGTAGGCGCAGAGTCTCGTACCAGGTAGCAATTCCTTCGTCGAGGATGGACAAATTTCAACAATCTGAAACGTTGTTTTTCATTAGCTCTGGTTTGTCATTGAAAATAAAGCAGAACGAATTCTCAATTATTACGAACTTACGGCATCGTTCAAGATTTCTTCTCGCGAATGTATATGAGGTCGGTTCCCCCGTTCGCCGTCCAATGTAATTGCATAAACATCGGGTGCCTGCACCGCGCTCAATCTTCCAGCATAGAACAAACCTCCCATAGCCGTGAGAACTCTCAACTGCTCGATTCCCAAATGTCCCGATGTTAGTTTACACTTGGAAACGGCATTATCCGTTTTGTCAGCTTTGGCGGCTTTCGCACACTCTTTGCACTCCTTGCAGTCCAACGATGCTTTACGTTTTTTTGATTCCCTTCTCTCGTGCTCGCTGGACTTGCGTCTTGTCGGGGAGGTCGATGTTGATTTGCGTTTCTTCTTTTTCGACTTGTCGTGACGATCGCGCTCCGTTTCATTCGGCTCCTCGTCCACCACGATCTTTTCAGGCTCTACCGGAGGTTCCTGAAGAAGAAAGCGCGTTAAAATCTAATCTACAGCTTGTTGTCTACAAAACGTCAGAAATATCTTCTTTTTTTTCTTACCACAACAGGTTCCTTCTCTACGATCGAAACTTTCGGTGGAATATTCTCAACCGTATAGTTCCATTCCCCGCTCTCTTCGTCCTCCCACACTTTTACCTTCGCTTCGGCTTTCAATTTTGGCTTGACCTTCGTCACCTGTTTCTCCAATTTTGTCTCCTGGCTCAGCTTTGCTTTTTCAGCTATTATCGAACTTATCACGTTCTTACTGTGTAAAGGCGTTTGCTTGACCGGCTTGATCTTCGATTTCACCATTTTGTGAGTC
This sequence comes from Netelia virgata, assembly GCA_951802705.1. Classification (NCBI taxonomy): domain Eukaryota; kingdom Metazoa; phylum Arthropoda; class Insecta; order Hymenoptera; family Ichneumonidae; genus Netelia; species Netelia virgata. The sequence goes on from OX637866.1 coordinate 36,635,941, forward strand.
TTGGCGTTTTTCGAGCCAGCCAGGCCGGACTTGAATGGGAGTGGCGTGTAGCCGGACTTGCCAGGAAACTGCGATTGAAAATAAATAATATTACGAGTTCCCACAATTTCATCGTTGATCGTCAATTTTTTATAGAAAAATGAATTCTGTGCGAACAATCGCTCACCTTATTCTGAAGATGTCTGTTCTTCGATGTCATCAAATATCCAACGAGTGAACTCTTGCTCTTGGGTTTCTTTGCGACTATCGTTTCCGTCAAGTGTCTTGCACTTCCCGAGGTACACATGAGCTTTCTCGGTCTGCATACTTTGCGTTTTTTCGATGCGGAATTTAAACTCGCGATTGTCGGTGCTGGCGACGAAGCTGTCTCGTAGCCCAACTGTAACAGGAAAAGATTTCGTTGCAAGAAAAATGTAAAATCTCTCGGTGGATAAGTTTTAAGATTCCCGAACTCACCGCTGTGGCGTTTTTGTCGTCGTCGTCGTCTGGAACTAATTTGCTCGTTGGCAGAACGGTTATGGGCGAAGCTACGGGAGCAACTGGTATAGGAATGCTTGGTATGCTGTCCAACAATTTAATGTGACTCCTAGGTTCGCCCAGTTTAATAAGATTTACATTGCATCTTGGAATTGCGAGATTTGGCATTGAAGCAAGAGCTTGTTGCGTACCACCATCGAGACTTTCGTTCGTGGGTGATTTTGGCGGTGAAGCATCCAAGTCCAGACTCCCATAGTCGGAACTCGACTGGCTCTTCTTTCTTGGCCTGCCAGGACTTCTCTTCTCGTCATTTTTCAGCGGAAGTTTCGAAAGTTCCCTCTGCTTCTCTTTGTACTGCTTCTGAATATCGGCCATTCTCACTCTCATGTCCAATTCCATCGCGTCCATGTTCGGCCAGTCTTGCTCGTTTCCATTTTGCATCTCGACCGTCTGCTCGTCGATACCGTTCGAGACTTGACGAGGAATCGAGAGTCTGAGTGGACACACTCGAGCCTCGCAGTTCTCCGCCTCGGAATCCGTAAACTCAGGCTCGATCCTCGTTTCCAATATTCCATCGTTCGTTCCATTCGTCGTCGGAGCTTTTTCGTTGCTTCTCTCGCAATCGTTGTTCCTTCGCGTCTTGTCGGCGTAAGGGGCATCCTCCCGGTATTTAGCAACGAATCTCTTCGCTTTGCCGATCTTGTCGATATAACAATTTGAAATTTCATGACTCGGACTCACCGTGTCACGATTATCTTCGCAAATTTTTTTCGATGTCTTGTATACGTCTTCTTCATTATCGTCGACAAACTTTCGTTTCTCCACGCTTTTTCTCTCGTTCTCCGATGGTTTACCGAGATTCAAGAGGAGTCTTCCGACTCGAGATATCTCCTCGGAATTATCGAGAGTCTCTTTCGGCTTTTTGGGCACCTTAGCGACCACCTCTTCCATGAATCTTTGCTCGGCGAGGGCGCACAGAAGACCGAGCGGACTGTCAACGTTGTTGTTGTTACTCTCGGTCTGTGCTTGTTGACAATTCACCTTCGTTGGCGAATCCTCCACGTTCTCCCCGGTGCCTGGCACTAGATGTTCGTAGTGAACGATGCTGTTCGACAAAAGCTCAAGACCACTGAGATCCACGTTTTGCCTGGACTTACCAGCTACCCTTGCCTTTCCGACCTGATTGTCCGACGTATTTTTCGACTCTACTCGTTGATTCGATTTTCTCTCGTCGATCGAATCGTCACCAACGTCCTGAACACTTTCGCTGGAAATTCTGTCACCATTCGTCTCATCCATTTCCATCTTAGCTGCGAAGCAACGAGACGATAATTCTTCACTACTGTCGAAAGCTGCGGGGGTACAAACCGGGGAGACTTTTTCCCTCTTCAAGACTCTGTCGTTTATGTCAACCTCGGCAAGATTTAGATTGTTATTGTTGCTACTGCTGTCGTTGTTGTTTTCAGTCGTTGACCAGGCTTTCGCGATTCCTTTCAGCGATACGACCGTTTCAGGGATCTTCGAGCGATCTGCCGTTTCTACGGTATTCGATAAAGCTTCGATATTCATAGAATTCTCGCACGATCGGAGTATCAATTTCTTGAGACCGTTTTCCAATTTTCTTGGTGGCTGGACGACGCTTCGAGCCTGCTGAACCTCGCAATTCTTCTCCCTCGAATCTTCGGCGCTCTGAATCGCTTGTTGATCGTGAAGAGCCGCAGCGGCATTTTTCTTCAATTTTTCCACGACGTTCTCGATACCCGGGTGATATCTCTCGACCGATTGTTTCCTCTCCTGACGATTGATCTTGTCCGTTTGAACGAACGTCTCGTGTCGAACCGATTGACAGTCTTCGCCGATCGTCGATTCGGTTTTTTCCTGTTTAACGACGACTCTCGGCACTTCTTTCTCGTCGTCGCAATCGATTGACGGCATGTCGAAAGACTTGACGCTTATTTGGGGACGCTCCTCCTCGACGAATTCCACATTGTTCACCCCCGTTATGAGACAATTCCCTTTCATACCCCCGTTAAAATCCTCATCCGCGGTGATTTCCTCACTCGCGGAAATAATATTTTCCGAGGAACTCGGAACTTCCCGTTGCACAACAACCTCGATAAGATCCGAGTTCGTCGAAATTTGGGGCATTTCATCGAAAGTTTCCTCGTCCTCGTGCTTACCCTCGTTCTCGTCGTCTCTCTCCTGCATGCTCATCGATTCCTCGTTTCTCTTCTCCTCGAGGGCTCTCTCCTCGTTCAACAATTCCTCCGAATAATAAGGCTTCCTAATTTGCTCCACGGGATCGCGTCTTCTCCCAAAGAATTCTAGATTCTCGTGAAAACTGTCGCAATTCTCCTCGGTTATCTCGATCATCCTCGAGCCTATCCTCGATACTCTCTCCTCGCCGCTCGACTCCTCGTCGACGTTCAGCGAATCCTCCTCCTCCTCGTCTTGCGTTCTCTCGTCGTTGCTCGAACGACAACTTACGACGCTCTCGATCGTTCTGTCCACCGAATTGACCTCGCTGCAGCGCGTTATCGTCGTTACCGAGGTCGTCGTCGCGTATCTCGTACAATCGGCAGCGTTTATCACCGTATTCTCCGACTTTTCGAACTTGCCGATCAAGTTACAAGCGTTTTGTCCGATCATCGAGCGTTGATCGATCATCGGGTTCTTCGTAATGGGAATCATTCCTGGCTGGATTCTCGGCCTTTCGTAACTCGACGAGACGAAATCGAAACTCGTCGGATTCGTCAATATTTGCTGATGACAGGGACTCGTGTATTGCTCCTGTTTCACGCAAGCCTCGCTCGGTAACGGCTCGTCGTCCGTCTCGATACCGTCCGTTTGATTCGACGCGTCCTGAACCCCTATCGGCGTTGTTTCCGGCGCTTCGATCGCGTGTATCTGCGTGACTTCCGGGGGTGGCGTTAAGCACGATACCGGGGACGTTGCCTTCGACAAAAATGTGTTACGTTGCTGAAACATAAACTTTCGATCAAGACACACACGTGCCTGAGGGAAAAAAATCATAAAAAATAGTTTTCTACACGTCGTTTTTGCGTCGAACAAAAGAATGATTCGTAATAAAAGAGAAAATTAAAATTACGATCAATACCTGCGAGGTGCAGTGCGTCGGCTCGGCCTGGCTGATTTGAACGAGTGCCGGCGCGTGAGGATAATAATGCAGAGTCGTGAGAAGAGGAGCTTCTGGCATTAGAGCACTCGTCATCGATGTCACAGTCTGAAGAGTTTTGCTCGATTCCGCCGAAGCTGGAACGTTAACATTGTTCCTCGTTATTCCATCGATCGAATATGAATTATTTCGAACTCGTATATTTATCGTTAGTAATTTCAATCGATTATTCACCGATTATCGTTGTCGGACTGTTGCCACAATCGGCCTCGATCTTGACGATCGGCATCGCGCTCTGCTGTTTTCTCTTGTTTTCCGTTAGTACGAGTCTCGCACCGCCGATATCGCTCAGAAGCTGAAGCGAGGGTGGCTGCGGCGCCGGTGGAAGAAGAAGAGGCGGTGGACCGACGCTCGGACCATTGTGACTCGGATAATTTGGCCACACGACGGCCTGTTGCATCTGTTCCGCCGAGTGAGAAAATCCTGTTTCGAAGCAAAAATTTTACCGTCAGTCGGGTTAATCGAAACTTGGTTGCGCAAAAGTTTTTCCACGTTGGTCGTTGCTGAATAGTCAACGATCGTTTCGAACCGGATGAACGGAAAAAATTAAATAAACGAATAAAAATCGCTGGTCCAACTTTCTAAGCGAACGATGCAATAACACGTTGGTGTCGACGAACGTGACGTGAAAAGCGCATAACGCGCGCGCGCGGTGACGCTTCGACGATTTCGCGTTGGTGAACGAGTCTCGCAGTCGAGTTTATCGCACGACGATCGTAGCTGGATTATAGAATCGCGATATGTCTCGAGTATCGAAGCGCGATACGGGAAAAACGTTTTATTTGACTTCTGAGCTCTTCGAGTCTGCAGAGTCCACACTCCGCGCAGCCGCTTTTTCGATAAGATCGCGAGAAAAGGAAAGTGAGTCTCTTGCGTTACGAAGCTCGATTTGTGAATACGCGAACATACTTTTAATCCTTAATATAGATATATATCTATGTTTCTTGTATCGATTAATAATCGTTCGACATTGAAAAATCGATTGAGCGATTCAAATGTCAAGTAATTTTCCATGCGTAGGAAATTTTCCTTTTGTGGAAAAAGAAGACGTTCTAAAGTCAGAAACTCGTGCGATTTGGCTTATTTTTAAAAATTGTATCGTTTCAGCCGATAAATAACTACGTTTTCAATCACGTATGTAGGCACATCCGTGAAAAAAAAAATGCGATTACTTTTCCATCAACTTGATAAATTACCTGCTGCGTGTATGAGCAAAAGGTGTCCAGTCGTTGGGTCTCGTACGAGTTGAAGACCACCTTGAAGACCACCCTGAAGACCCATTCCCATCTGCGGAAATCCTACGGGCTCCATTGCAGGCATTGCTGTTAAAATATATACGAATTTCACTTTATGACCGAACAAAAATAGCGAGAGAGAGAAAGAGAGGAAGGGAGCTATTAGTCGCGTTCGGTTCATCGAATATTGTACAATTATAAATGCGATCGATGCATCGGATAACGGCGACCAATTATGTTGGCTAAACGTAGCGAACGTTGAATTCGAAATCCTGGAAAATCCTTTTTACATCTAAAATCCGTTCGATTCTTGCTCGATAATTAACGACGCGTACTATTTCGACGGAAAATACGGATTGTTTGTTGTTCTCTATCGTTTCGCCTCGTATATCCGAGAAAACCTTGCAGGGACGATTCTTCGTCGTTCCACAAATCCAGGTGCATCGCGACGAATTTTACCCCATTAATGATTTAACAGCGGTCGAGAACGAATATAGAGATGGTGTGCGCTGAGCGTTCAATTTCATCGAAATGTCACTCGGTCATCCGGGCGAGGCGGCTCGCGAGAATTTAACGTACGAGGATGGAGAGAGAGGCAGAGGGAAAGGGAATCACCGAATCTGACCGAATGAATTAAACAAGAGTGAGCTTTACGTTGTCCTATCCCGCTCCCCCCACCACCATCCCCCTCTCACTCTCTCTCTCTCTCTCTCTGCCTCTTTGTCTCTCCTTCTCTCTTTTGTTCTCACACCGAGAAAAATCATTTATACGAGATACGAACGATAAATAGAAAATTGTACGGGTCGTTCCGTCGAGGATCGCGATTGGTCGAAACCATAAAAAAAAAAAATGATTCTGTCGTGGTTGGGTTTGGGTACCGAAATTCGGTTTCTAAAAATAATACGAGTCATCGTTCGATTTAAATCTCGCGATACTCGACACGACAATCGCCAATTTGTCAAAATCCTGAAATTGAACGAGTCATCGTTGAGACGCGCGAATCTCGTACCAGCGCGCCTAAAAAGTTCGGAAGATATTGTCGTTGTTGATTTCGTTATAATTCCGTGTGTCGATTTACCTGCGGTCGGATATTGCCAGATCGTCGGTGGCCATGAAGCAGCGGTCGTTCCGCCGGCGCTGGGGTTTCCCGCGCCTCCGATATTGCCCAGGCCAGAATTGAACGCAGAGCCACCAAGAGCGGCGTTTAACGAGGGTGCGAGGGCACCCGAGGGAATGGCGAGATGGGCAGGACGTTCGTCCCCACCGTTTCCGCAGTGCACCAGCGTAGCTCCACCCATGGTCATAGCCGTCGCGGAGCCTTTAATCAAGAGCGAAGAGGAACGAGTGTTAACAAAAAAAAACACACACACACATACACATACACAAAATGAATGAGCGAGAGAGAGAGAGAGAGAGAGAGAGAAAGCATCCAAAAGGAAATAATGAAAAAAAAAGCAAAAAGAATCCATCGTAGTAGACCGTGACGCCCATCGTCGATGCGCCAAAAACACGCCCCGTAGAAAACACATTGCCAAAAACCCGCGACGTCGGCCAGTTCGCTCGCGCTCACCATGTCTCTCTCTCTCTCTCTCTCTCTCTCTCTCTCTCTCTCTCTCTCTCTTTCTCTCTCTCTCTCGCTCTCTCTCATGCCACACATGCACATACAACACCGCGCGCTCATATAGGCGCGGCGCATAGACACGCACACAAAACTATCGTTTCGTATTTCCATCGCTCTCTCTCTCCCCACCACTACAGAATCGAAATTCTCGAGCGTATCACTCTGCCAGCCCCTCGTGCTTCAGGCTCCACCTTTTTCATACCGCCCACACGAGACGCGCGGAATGTCAGCCTGCCTTCCACCACGGACTTGTTGTAGCCCAGCCGCGCCGAGTCAGGTTTGTATACTCTTTCTACCTTGGACGGGAAGGAAACATGGCCGTGTCGGCGAATGCGGCTGCATATATATGACCGTTAGCCTCGAGGAAACCGAATATTCTCCTCGGTTACATATTCCTGCTTCCTTGACGACCCATCTACGCCTTTCCTTTCTATATATATATATATCTATATATCTACGCCCATATCACAGACGTTACTAACGATGTTTTCCTTACTCCGGCATATTTGACACGTTCGCTTAACGATTATGCGGCCATGATCGCGATTCGACCGACGAGGTAGATCGGAAACTGCGGTGGATCTTCGAAAGAACGTGAAAATTGTACGGGTTTTTTTGTTTGCACGTTTGAAAACGAATATTTGTTTTACTGGATTAAAATAACGAGCAAACCGTATTCAGCGGCAGTTGCTACGTGGGCGTTAAACAAAATCCTATAAAAATCACGTTTCCTCGTTGAATTTTGGAGCGATTGCTCCGGCAATCTTCCCAATTATCGTTAAATCTCACGTCGAAACGAATCCTCGGAAAATCATGAAAATCACGATTACCGATCGAGCTATTTTTTTTCCAGAAACGATCGAAACGACAATTCGCATCGATCGCTCCGAGAATTTTTCCAATTTTCGATAATCGATCGAATGTTACGAAAATGTATTATTTTACAAATGCATCTGACTCTAATTAGCGAAACGTCGTAATTACCAACGATCCACTATATTTTTCCGTCATCAAATTCAAACGTCAATAATAATTACATCACCGTTGCGAATATAATTAATGACAAAATCAATAAGTTAATCGATACAATTTATAATAAATTTACCCCTCTCGCCCATTCCACTCTCTAAATACCATCTTTTCCGTGCCTTCCCCCTCTTCGACGAAACTTGCTCCCCGCACAACCTCAGTCTCGTTAATATTCTGGCTCGACGTTTACGAACGCGTTTCGGGGCCCGCGGCGCCGCTCGAGGAATTCCGATGGCTGCAATCCCCACCCCGGTTCCCATTGCACACGTCCACCCATCCCCCTTCGCGGATACGAGGCAGTCGCAGCTCGCCTACACCATATAACCAACACGTATACATAACACACACACACACACACATACAATCACGCACGTCCTATATATACATATATACATATATGTAAGTGATATAATAGTATAGCAAGCTGAGAGAGAAAACTCGACAGTCCCGAGTGCCACGATGGGTCAAACGAAAACAGTGTCGTATCGGATAACGCTTATCCGCCAGGGACGTCCACCTCTGCACTTCTCATGCTGCAATTTATATATTTTACAGGCATTCAGCGAGCTTCTATCGTACGACGGAGAGAAGGAAACGTTTCAGGAAGTTATTCTACACGCGTGTAACGTTAATTGCGATACAAACGTCCAAACGATCGATCGATGGAAGAGAATTTCGGGAGCGCGCTCGTCACGAAAACAAAATTCGTAAGTATCTCGAAAATTCGAATGTCTTATCGTCTTTCGTTACGCGATTTTCATTTACCTCGTTAACACGGATTTCAATGGTTTATTGTTATTTAACCGTTGTACCATCGTGGGGACAAGTCGATACGCCTAATACTAGCTCCGTTAGCGGAGACAAGAACGAACCTATTATCTTTGCATTACGGTTCTTTGTGTATGGAATTTGGAATGTCCGTATACTCGGGTATATATATATATAATCGTGGCTTTAGATCTACACATTATAGGTATGTATATATGCGTGTACATATATTAACGTGGATAAATAATTGTACGACGTTTGCTTGGCACTTTGTTGCATTCGTTTGCATTCTTGATAAATGAGTATAGATATGTATGTGTATAGGTAATGTATTATCAGTTATGATACATCGAAAGTGTCAATATCACATTGGAGAGTGTGCCGTAGGAGAGGTACGGGTAAAAGTCTTTAGGGTGTAGAACGTATCGACTCGTTGAAAAGCACTCGGGCTCGTACTTTTCTTGTTGAATAAAAAAAAAAGGAATAAGTGAAAAAATGCACTCCAATTTGTGTCGAAGGCAACATCTATATAGGCCGGCTCGCAGAGTTGAACGAGAATACAACTTGTAGATACGCCCAGGGTCGAGTCTCGCTCGGCACGTTCACGCGTTTATATTCGTAGACACGTATTAACGGCCTTTTACATATAACTATGTTTATCACGTATGTGTATTATACATTTATACGCGTATTTATATATATATTGCTTTGGCCATAAACAATGTTGCGGCATATAGAGTGAAATGATAAAGAGTTTTGTGGTGGACGGGTCAAGGCCGCCAGAACGATAGTTGCCAAGATATTTTTTCATACGCCTGTATCTATATCCCCAGATTATGCCATGAATTTTTTATTCGTAGTCTATATGTATATATCGAAATGAATATATAGAGCAGTTTATCGTCGCACGGGTTCTTAGCAAAATCGACACGAATCGGACATTCCATGTTTTTGGGCGAGTTTTACGTGAATTTTTTCTTATTTTTGATGAAAAAACGGGATGTCTTCTAATTAGCGGTAAATTTCCGACTTCGAACGACAAAAAAGAAATTTATCAAACTTCTTTCAGGACCTTAGATCCATTTTTTCCCCGAGAAATCAATGTTTTTGAGAAAAATAAAATCCTTAAAACGTGTTTTCTCAAATGTTTTAAGCAAAAAAAAACATTACTTTCATTACCTATGAACAACAATCTTGACGCGTATGGTATAAGAAAAGAAAACACTCACCGAGATTTTCTGGTTGAAAATGATGATAACTGGCATGATGAGAGGTGTGATGACTCAGTGATACATTTCGCATCGACGAAGACGTTGTTTCCTGATGCTGCAGTCTCTGACGTGCCACGGCAATACCGACCGGAATTCCGCCAGTTGCCGCTGTCGAGACGACTATCCCTGTCGAGTGGATAAAGAAATCGAAGGTCGATAAAAACAAAAGAAAACGCATGTACATAGAATCGAACAAAGCTCTTTTAAAATTGAATTTCATCGATTTTGCCAAGCGTTCTATTTCAATTCAGCATGTATTTTCAACTTCTCCCTTTCATTTATCCCCCACCATCGTGTCTCGCAACATTGTAAATAAGTAACCGGTGAGCCGGTCGAACTTTCGCAAGATCTCGCGATCTCTCGTATTATCGAGATAATCAAATAAGCGACCTAGTACGAATCCCGATTTGTTTATTGTCCCTTTGTTTTCGAGGCTTTCAACGCGTCAATTCCGCGAAATCCATTACCCCCTCGTTTTTCTTACGTCGTATGTAATTTTATCCCCATCTTCCGTCCTCCGTCCTTCATCTTCGGTTACTGCCAAGTACAAGAATATCGTTTCTTTTTTCACGGTTAACACGTTATATCGCAAGAGAAAATGAGAAACGAAGAGAGAGAGAGGGAGAGAGAAATTTTTCGTGACATAACAGAACCAGACATCGACGACCCTGCGATATTGAATACATCCCCGTGCTACAGGCCTCTGCTCTTTCCTCTCTCGAGTTCTCGTCATTTTTGCCTATCTTCCTTTTTAGCCCTTCGGCGTATCTGGCGATAGAGGACCGCGCAAATGTGCTCGCACGCTCAAGATATCGTATAATTTTCGATGCGGAAACGCGCTATGCGATACACGTATACCGTATATATACGTGCTCATAGTCGAAAGGGTTGAGCGACTCCACTCTATTCCGAGCTCGCGTACTTGTTCCCTCTCTCTCTCTCACTCTCTCTTTTTCGCATTTCCGAGAGCCACGCCTTGTGTTTGCGTCGCCATGCGTGTCACGCACCTCCTACTTAACGAGAGAGAGAGAGAGAGAGAGAGAGAGATCCCCTTCTCTTTTTCTCGCTCATTTTTTCCCTTAACTCTTTCAAAGCCCATTCGAATTCTCGCGAGCTGACGCCCTCTCGCGCGTTTCCCATTACAACATTGCCAACAAACGTTTCTTGATTTTTCCCATAGTACACAAAAAAAAAAGAAAGAAAGAAGATCTTCATCCGAGCCAACAATTTGGACCATAATTCTCTCGGTGTGAATGTAAATACGAAAAGAGTCGCGACTGCGTGCTCTTTAGCTCACTCTTTGCTTCTCACACATTCTTCTCTACGTCTTCTCGTCGTTCGTATACGGGCGCCCTTCGGCATTCACGCTTTTTTTCATCATCTCTCTCTCCCTCTCTCTCTCTTTCTCGTTCTTTTCTATCCCCCTCCCACTTTTTCTGCTCCCTCCCACTCTCTCCTCTCTTCTTCCTCGTTTCGTTTTTTTTCGTTCCCCATGTGCCACTCTCACCACGCCACTCTCTCGTGCGTGTCTCGTTATTACAAGGGGATGCCGGAGGATCGTAAGCTCCCTCGTTCTCCCATTGGTCGTCGTCAACCCCCGGGGTAAATTCACCATAGATCCCCCATTGCCATATTCCCCCCACCCCACCTCTCGCTCTCTCTCTCTCTCTCTCTCTCTCTCTCACTTCGCCACCCTCACTCCCCCTCCAAGTAAAAGACGTGGCTCTCGGATTGTATTTCGCCGCCCAGAGCGTGTACGTGGTTTTTTCCTCCCTCTCTTCTCGTCTCTCTCTCTCTCTCTCTTTCCCTTCCACCCGTAGCACGTATTCGTGGCACACACGAGAGCCGAGAAAAGGGCGATCTCGATCGGTCATGGTGGCACTTTTCCCCGATCGCGAAACGAGACAATAAAGACGCGTCTCCCAGCAGCGTAATACGCGTCTCAGTTTCTACCCCGTCCTTCTCATTTCTTCTTTTTTTTTTTTATTTTTGGAAAACGACGCGCAGACGCGAAGTGAATTAATCCTGGGGATGCGATATGAAAAGTCGTTCTTTATTTCTTTCTTTTCTCTACTTCTTCTCGCCGAGGGAGCAGGAAAACGATTCGTTCGTTTTATTCGCATGGATTTTCTCTACGACTTTGAAATAACGACGAGAACGAGGAGACGTTGAAACTGGCATTCGGAGTCCCATGGACAGAAACGTTAAGGATCTATATACGATCTCGATCGTAAAGCTTTTCCGGGTGCGTGGAACATATATATATATATATATATATATACGATAGTAGAGAAGGGAGAAACAGAGTTGCGAGAGGGCGAGAGAGAGAGTGAGAGTGAGTGAGAGTGAGAGAGAGAGAGAGAGAGAGAGAGTGAGAGAGAGAGAGAGAGAGAGAGAGAGAGAGAGAGAGAGAGTAAGAGCGAATGCCTGCCGGAGCTTGTCTTCCTCTCATCTTCTTCAACCCCTCTTGTCGTGTGGTACGTCTCGCGAATTGCAGGGAGTAGAGTATCGTCGTAAAACGGGAGAAACTATCTTCGTACTATGCTCCATCTATATATCTATAGAAGCATACATATACCTATATGAATGTGTACCTATGTGTATACGTTCATGGGAGAATCGTTTTACGAAGATCCTGTCCTTTTTTTGCGAGACTCGGGTTGCCCAATATATACAAGTAAGTCATGGGGTTCTCTTAGTCGTTGCGGCAAACTTCGCAGCCTCGTGAAAGCGATCAGGTCAATCGGGTATGTGCTCGGAAAAAATATATATATATATACATATATTTGTACACGTTTCGTTTAAATTTACGCCATGTGGAAGAAACGAACGATTAGTCCGGGCAATCAATTTGAAATAAGCTCTCGTACCGAGCAGTTTTCCTTTGAAAATTTATGCCGACGATGTTTTAACGCGAATCGAAGAATAGAATTATTTATTGATCATTTTTATATCGTAATCGAACGTAAATTAAAAAGAAAAATCATCAGTTTTGACGTAAGGATTTTCGCGAAGTAAGGGAGAGAAAGTCTTCGTGTACCTACTTTCCAAATGATATTTTGCTTTTAACTCGAAGATTGCGCAATAATGGTGGTCGTGGGATTACGATAATAACGATAATAAGCAGAGGTCGTATACGTGCAAGATAGAAGCTGTGTATGTGTGAGTTACGAGACTAACCGTTTTCAGACTTTGGCGGCATGGGCTCGATCTTGACGGCGGTCGTTGTTGCGTGAAGGGACGTCGAGACTTCGGCGACTTGGCACGGCACGGTCGTCATAGGTTCTCGCTTCACGAGGCTCGCATTCACGATTCCCGCCGTCGTAGCTGTGCCCGTAACGAGATTATTCGAATTGCTCGTGCACGACGTCATATCGTCCTGCTGACCGTTCCAGGACGATACGACCGGCAACGTACGACTACATCCGGCATCGGAATGGACCAATTTCGTTTTTCCTGTTAGAAACAAGAACAAATATAAAAACACGTTAATTTATGAAAGCGAGCGAATATTTTTACAACGATAGAAATCGGTTTCTCGAGTTTGTTGATTTTTTTATAAAGTGTAGAAACGTTACGAGAAAAAGAGGGGGAAATTGACAGAAATAGTTCATTTTGTACTTTTTTAAATCATTTGTCGAGATCTTCATTCATAGCTTTCAGTACGAATAAAAGGCTGGGGTTTAGTGACGAGATCGAGTAGGGTAAAGGAAAAAGCTGCCGCGTCTCGTTTTTTCTTTTTTTTTTTTGTTCAATCCTGCATGTACGAGATGAGGAAGATGTGGTAGGCGCGAGAGCCAGGAAGACGACAGACGTAAAACCGGGTACGACGACGATAAAGTGCTCGCGCTTATACGGCCTGAGAGAGAGAGAGAGAGAGGGAGAGAGAGACGGAGAGACTCGAGCCGTCCGAGCTTAAATATAGAACGGGGGAGTGAACGCTAGGAGGACTTCTTGCGTAAGCGAGAGAGCCAGCCGCAGCCTCTCGTCGCGAGGCAATTCGAAAGACGACGAAGACGAGACGACAGGTATAACACACTTCGAGAAAAGGAAAAACAAGAAATATGTATTCCTGAAATTCTGGATATGTCGAGTTTGACTATCAAGGTCGTGGCAAACGTCCACTTCCGGTTGTCATTTGATATAAATCTCTCTCTCTCTCTCTCTCTCTCTCTCACTTTTCTCTCTTTATATAAAAAGTTTTAAAAAAAGTTCATAATTCGATAAATATAAGTGCATTTTGTAATTGTGGTTTTGTTTCGAAAAGATTTGATCGACGATGATTTTCCCAAGATAGGGAAAGACAAGGATAATTTTGGTAATTCATGGGGCACGAGTGTGCAATATCTTACCGTTATTACTTCTACATATGCACGGCTGCCTCGTCTTGTTCTCCAACTTGACCGTCTGTCCGGTAGTCGTAGTCTGAACGGTGCCAAAGTTCTCGAGTTTCTTCATGCTACTACTGCTACTGCAGCTAGTCGTTTGTCGAAGAAAACCACCGGTGTTGTTGCCATTCTGGCCGGCCTGCTGTACGAGCATAGTACTGACGCTGGTGGTCGAGCCACTCGGTATCGTTGAAACGTTGACCGTGGTCGGACATCCGGTGCTCGTTATTGCCTGCGTCTGCGTCTGATAATCCTGCTGAAGAAGTACACCAGTCGTCGGCACGACGCTCGCTTGTTGCTGGCTGTTGCTCGGCGACGCGAAGCTGTTTATCGTTAACGTCGGTGTTCCCGCTGTCACGAGTGACAATTGTGGCGAGAATGCGTTCTGATGAAGACCTCCTTTTCCAACGATATTGCAAAGAACGAATGCGAACGAACGATGAGATACGATTTTTGTGCGGTTATATTTATTTATTTATTTTTTTTCTTTTTCGAAAAATCGAAAATATCGATCGACACGAAGAAAAAAAATCATTTTTTAAACTGTCCTGTACGATGCAAGGGGAGCAAATAAAACGGTGCAAATCATGCGTATTCAAACGAAAGGAAAACAAATAAAAAGAAAAAACAAACGAAGAAAAAATACTAATAATCGTGCGAATAAATTTTTCGACGTACCAAACCCAAATTTCCATCGTGGTGAAACAATAATTGGAAATTCGACCTTTGCTTTTTTTCTTCAAGGCATTCTTTTGAGCGTGCGCGTGAAACAATTGGCAAACACAAACGTAAAGAGGAGAGAACGAAAATAATTTAAAAACAAAATCAAAGAGAGTGAGTGCAATTTCGTTGTTGAATTGAATTTTCGGGGGAAAATAAATCACTAACCGAGAGTGAGCGTATGCTCGTCAATAAACTTGGACGTGAACGAGGTCGTCGATGTCGTCATCGTCGACTCACCGTGATGGAGATGATGAAGACCGGCGAGATTCAGTGTGTGCTGAGTGTGCTGGGCATGATGAAGACTGGCACCGGCGGCTGCGGCAGCGACATTAACGCCAACTGCGCCCTGAAGACTCAGGGACTGATGAGCCTGATGAGAAGTTTGCTGATGACCGGTCGCGTGATGAGGCGCCAGACTAGCGAGATTCTTGGCCAATAGCTCGAGCTGAGTCACGGGTACAGGACTGTAAGGCGAGCCCGGGGGTGGCGTGGGAGCGCCCCAGGTGTAACCACCGACGCCGACCCCAACGGCAGCGGAGAATACGCTCTCGGAAACTGTCGGAGGAAAGAGAGGAAAAAAAAAGAAACGAACCGGCAAACGGCCCCGTATTAATCGATCCATTTTCTCTCACGTTTCGTTATACGTATATACACGCTCGCTTTGCTAGCATTAATTCTCTACTATTCTATAGTTACGCTATATTATAAATATATAAATAGTAGCCGGCTCGTAGCGCTGGTTTTCATTTAAAAAAATTGTTTTTTTTAATTTCTTATATTTCAAGTAGAAAAATGTATGCGACAATTTCATTCTTTCTCGAAATCGATGATTTTTTGTTTCAAACCCAAACGACTTTTCCTATTGGCCTAATGAATAAACGCGCATTCTTCGTGCATGAATTCACCAGTGAAATTTTCATAAATTTAGAAGACGCGTAATGCGCACGGTTTTCATTATTCTGAAATATCTTTCGGAAAATTGACTTTGTAATTAGCGATAACGATTTTTATGACGCCATATGTATACATACGGGTCCAGGTATATACGTTAGTGGAAATGTAGGATTAAACGGGGTTCTGGCCGTTATAACGGTGATTATCGTCGATACGCGGAGGGAGCGAGAGGTCGAGCCCAAAGCTCGGTCGAGCGCGTTATTAGGGGGAGAGAGAAAAAAAAAGCGGCGTATCGGGGATTCGAGGAGATATACGTAGAGGTATATATATAGAAATAATAAAATGGAAAAAGGGATGTAAAAAGGAAAGAAAGAATCGCGAGGAAAGTGGAAGCCGGACGTTTCGTATGAATATTAAAGTAAAACGACGAGTGAAACACAAACCCCGGCGCCGTGGGGAAGAACTCGAGGCTGATGGTGTTGGGTCCAGGCGGGCGCGAGAGACGAATTAAATTTATCGCGTTATAACGGCGCGTTTATATCCGGGGAGCGAGAGGTGAGCGCCGGTAGCCAACGAAAGGCTTTCGATAAATATGCAATAAACAACCGTTGAGACGAATAAATGGAAAGTCTATGCAAATGCATTTAAAACACGATTTCCAACGTTTTTGTTGTTGTGTTTCTGTTCGTCTTCTCTCCGACGTGGAGAGTATATCGGATGAGAAGAAGACGAAGAAGGTAGGCCGAATGGATTTGGAACGTGAAAAACTTGAGAGTAGGGACATAATCTCTCTCTCGAGGATTTGTTTCGTAAATCTGGAAAAAAGAAATTTATGAATAGCTTTCGTACGAATATTATACGCTCGTTTCGAGTAATTCAATAATTCCTAAGTCGATAAATCGATCTAATAATTGACGTTGCTGTTATTATAGGTTTCCGTTAAACGCGTCCCACCTCTCGAGTTCTTTGTTTTCTCTCGCGAAGGCGCACGACGAAAAATCCTCCGCTAATTCTCTCTCGTCCCGATATTCCAACGATAAATCCTGACAAAATCCCTGTACGACCGAAGGACCAGTGGCAAAAGAGCAAACATTTCTTTTGTCGTTTTCAATTCGTTTTCCTTGCTTCCACCCTCTCGTTTATACACGCGTCGTTGCAATGTTCGATTTTTGCGATACGACGTTCTCGTAGATTAATTCGCCAGGCCAGGGGGAAAACTGACCAATCGACGGGAATAACGTTCGAGCGATCTATCTCTCCCTCTCTCTCTCTCTCTCTCTCTCTCTGTCTCTCTCACGGGTTGGAAAAATAAAGTTACCAGTTTTTCATGACCCGAGAATAATCATAGATCTGCATAAACGTACACGAACTATATGGCATTCTCGAAGAGCATACTTTTCCAATTCGAGACCGGATCTCGCGAGTGCGATTATCAATGTTTTATCGGTGCACAAAACACACAAATGTATGTAACGGCTATATTCTATATATAGATATTCGTACGTCACTATATAGATACGATACGTGCGGTAGACGACGAGAACTCACCTGTTCTTTCTGTCCTCCCGACAAACACGATTGGCAATCGACAGGCAGCGTGAAAGCCACATACATACAATTTTATTCGTGAAATTAATGCCCCTGCTCATTGAATCATTACGGGGCTCGCCACCCTTATCGTATCGTACGAATATCATTCAACATTCGTATTCTCGCTTAAAACTTCGAACGATTAATTACCGTAACCTAATGATATGCGTTTTTTTTTGGTTTTCTTCTTTTTTTCCCTCGTTTAAACGGCCCAACCAGTTACGCGATAATCGGGAACGAGAGCAGGGTAATAAATATTCGCGTGAAATTGCAACTTCACGTGTAACGCACGATTGTGGAAATGGGCGTTGAAAAATTGTATATTTAAAAAAATAATCCTGCATCTTATCGCTCGAGTGAGAAAAATCATTCCCATTAACGAATCAACGTCGAGATACGCGATATTTGCGTTCGTTGTTGGACTTTCCGATCGATTATGGACTAATATTTGGTATGAAATGTACCGAGGACGATCGCGATTGTGTCCAAAAGTTAAAATTTCGTAAAAATTCTCATAATTTTATATTTTGAAACAACGGCATCCTCGCGGTCTAGCGGTCAAATCCAGAATGGCAATCTTTTATCATCGACACTTTCGAGGAGTAGATTGGTCTCGTAGGTTTGAAAAAAAAAAAAAAATTTCGCCCCTCTTCGTCGATCGTTCTCCTGGGGTGAAGGCAAAAGTGGTAAAGGGTTGGTATGGATCGAGCCTGGGGTGAGAGAAGCACGTGCCGCGAGTCGTTTGCATTCGTCCCGGAACGATACGGGTAATTGAAATCGCCGATGAGTTTAGATTCGATTTTAGACAAGGGCGGCCCCAGAGGCAAAAAACCGCGCGGCACTGTGGGACGATGTCTCGGGCTGCCGCAGCGTTTCCCGTCTCTCTCTCTCTCTCTCTCTCTCTCTGTCGAGCACATCCTCGTAGGCGCGAATAATCAAGCACCGCCACGATTATACATATGTATAAAAGCCATCACTCTTTAACTCTCTCTCTCTCTCTCTCTCTTTCACTGTATCACTCTTACACTTCTTTATCTTCGAAGAGCTTTTATTTTACTTGTTTTATTTTTTAACTCGTTTCTCATCAGGCACCTGCACTCCGGTTAATCAAATCCTACGTCCCGATCGAGCTCGTTACACGTTCCAACACACTTTGTACACGTATATACATAACGTCGAATTGGATCAATTTAAAAATGGAGGTCGCCATGAATTTATTGTAACGTTAATCAAATGAGACTTTTGTCATAAATATACAAATTCGAATAGCTTGTCACGATATATCGTGTGACTTAATCCTAGAAAAGTCGGAATATCATCGTTTATTCAACGAAAAGTTCTTTTCGTCTCGATTCGAGGAGATTCGGGGCGATCGGACCACGACGAAAACTGCAGAGACATTGTTTTCTTATTTTTTCTTCATTATCTCGATAATGCCGCCGCGTATGTAGGTAACTCCCGTTCGTTCCATAGCGAGACTTCACGCACACGTACCTACGTTTTGGATTACACCTTCAACAATGAAATCGTTAAAGGGCCATTCTCTCTATCCTCGCCCGGCTCGGAGATCCCCGCTATCGCTAAATTTCTATTTAGGCGCACGCACGCTTCTTCTATACGCTCTAAAAATGCGCGTGCAAATATCTATAGGTATATAGACCACAGGTAGCTAAGGAAGCTTTTCGGGCGGTTCATTCAAACCTTTAATTGCATAATTGCGGCATTGTACGAGTTAAGGGACGGCGCGCGGGGTTTCTCTCGTGTGCCGGGACCCCCGCGCTCTATGTCAGAACTCGACGGGGCGAGAAGCCCGTGGTATTCTTTCTCTTGCTCACTGTATAGTAGCCCTCCCAACCCCTAGCCATCTCGAATGTAAGAACGATGAAGCAGGAGAAGAACGAGAAGGAGAACGAGGAGGAGGAGGAGGAGGAGGAGGAGGAGAGAAGAAGGTGCCAAAAAGGGCTCAACAGAGCGAGCGAGAAGGTAAGGGAAAAGTTTTCGCGGCTAGCTTGGCTTACTCGGAGTGGGGGGAGGGGGGCTCGAAGAATTTTTGGCGATCGAGAGAGTGTGCGAAGAAACCCTCGCATTAAAGACGGTTTAGGTGCCCCAAAGAATTCTCATACGTCGGTGAAATAAAAATAAAAATTTCCAGCTACTCGAAAATCACACCTGTTCCCTATCCTAAATATCGAGTTTTCTCGAGGTTGGTACCTTCCTCGAAACGAAACTCGTAGCGTTGAATTAATTTTGCTTTTTTCACCAAATTTGGTCAAATCTAAAAAAAATGTTATCTCGGTGAATCTTCGTCGAGATTATGAAACGGAGAAAAGAAGAATTCTAGCGCATCGCGCACTTTCACGATCGGATCCTGATCTTTTTGATCCGATTGGACGAATATTCATTCCGGATAATCCAGCCGCGAGGATTTTTTCGCGGCTGCGAGCAACGAAAATCGTCGAGAGTCACGAGCGTCTGCTCGTTGGGCACATAAAACGCGACGTTTTCCGTCCGACGTACATAGTCACGCTTATCTATATTCGTACGTGCATACGGACGAGAAGAGTCGGGCAAGCCCGGGAGCACGGGAGCAAATTCTTTCACTCGGAAAAGCGAGGAGCGAAAAAAAAGAAAAGAAAGGGAAAGAAAAGTCGCGAACGCCGTGGGACTTTTCGAAGCGTGAAAAACGCGAAACCACATCTGGTAGTAGGTATTCCTACCTACGGGAACGCGGATAAGAGGTACGCGACGAGAAGAAAATAGATGTCGAGTGTCGTCAAGAACGGGAGTAAAGAGAGGATGCTTCGCGAAAACGCGATGGTTTATAACTGTGTGAGGATGAGCACCGAGCTCCTGGAGACGAAAAAAGTTTCGTAGAGCGTTACGAACTTCGTGTATGACGGAGACATCAGGGTGGGTGGTACGACCGAGCGAGGGAAATGGAGAAAATCGAGTGAAGAGGGTACAAAAATTATCTTGTATAAAAATAAAAAAAATAAAAAACATCCTTTTTATAAACGAAAACGAAAATTGTATCGCGCATATTCGCCTATTTAAAATTCTATCCTCTTATCAGTATTATGATTATTTGTTATCAAGCTTATCATTATCGTTATTAAAATAATAATTATCGTTATCGTTGTTATTATTGGGACTTACCCTTGTGTGTCGTGGCGTGATAAGCTCGAGCCGATGTACTGACGGGGGTGGTAGGAGTAGCCGCGACATAGCTGGCCCCACCACCCCCCGGAAATAACGAATAAAGTCCGTAGCGGCTGACACCTGTAACGATTAATCAAGGGGCGAACGCACGCCGTGTTAGACTCGAACGTGATTTTCTTGGCATGAAAAATTTTTCTTTTTTCCACACGCGGGTTTTTCGTCGTTTTTGTTTATTTTTTCATCCCGACCAAAGATATTCGTACAATGCGTCGCGTTATCTGACCTTGATTGTGAGCTGGCGCAGGGGTCGCGGCGAGCGGCGGTGTCGCATGCGCCTGTTGGTTATTCGGCTGATTGTGTTGGGCCGGTGCGAGCGGCCACAGAGTCGTCGGTGCACCGGAGATCGTCGATTGCTGACCCCGAATGCCACCGGTATCGCCAACCTGACGACTCCCGGTACTCCCTTGTGCCACGGGAGGGACCAACATCGGGCCACCCCCTCCCGAGGCTGCGACGAAAAACAATCAGAAAAACAGCACTCGGTCAGTAAAATTGAAACAGTTTTTTTTTTTTTTTTTCGTCGAATTATTCGATCGATGTTTTTTTTCTCGAAACGGTCGAATTCATTTTTCTCATTGCAAGGCATTTCATATAGTCATGTAAAATAAAAACGCTTATCGTCGTATGTAAATACAAAAAAAAGTTCGTTCTTTCAAACAACAACAAAACAAATGTATAATTCATTAATATCACGAGACTTCCATGACCTATAGGAACATTCGTGTTCCTTATCCGAGTCTATATTCTCCCCTGACTCGCCCTTGAGGCTGTCTCTCTTTTTCTCTCCAAGAGAGAGCTATAGCAATTCATCCTATCGTGCACGTGGCTGAAGATCCCGGAGGGCCTGATCGAGCAAGAACGGGATGGAAAAAGAGAGAGTGAGTGAGTGAGAGAGAGAGAGAGAGAGAGAGAGAGAGAGAGAGAGAAAGAGGACGAGTGAAATAGGGAGAAAGAAGGATGGAGAGACACGAGACGCGACTAAGATTGAGGAAGGGATAAAGATAGGCGTCTGAGAGAACTGCGGAGGCGAGTGCGCGGGGGAACTCCCTCGTCGCCCTTGTACCTCGACGAGAGAAGTCGGCGTGGAAGAGGGAGCGAAAAGAAAAAGAAGGAAAAAAACAGAAAGGAAAAAAGGAAGAACAAGAAGAGAGCGGTGGAGAGAAGCCGATAGATCGGAGACCGCAAGGCTTATGTAAGGAGGAAGAGGAAAAATGGAGTGAGTGGGAGAGAGTGAGTGAGGGAGAGAGAGAGAGAGAAAGAGAGAGAGAGAGAGAGATAGATAGACTGAGAGAAGGAAAGGGGAAGTGAGTAAGCGCGCACAGAACTTTCTGTACGAAGCGAGCGCAGACTGTATACATATATATTGGTTGTGTTTGCGGGGGTGAGTCGTTCTCGGTCCTTTACTTTTCTTCTTCTCTTCCCTCTTCCCTCCGCTCTCTCTCTCTCTCTCTCTCTCACTCTTTCTATCTGGGTTTCGTCAGAGACTCGTGGAGGGTTGTAGGAGGTAGAGAGGGGGTAGCAACAGGTCGGCAGGCGCATAATGTAGTCTCTTAGATACACACACGACCAACGGCTCACCCACTACGTCGACTTCCCCGCTGCATACTGCTCTACAACCATTTACTTATATGTATTTATATATATATGTATGCGTGCACGTATACAGATGGGTAGTGTTAAAAGGCCCAGCAACCCTCTATGTAAATAGTGGTGCATTAGGGGGCAAATGGATAGTCGTAATAACGCACGTAGTCGACGAATTCACGTGTCTCGGTTAATACGAACATTATTAGAGAGATTTTGTATCCCGTTTTTTATCACGGTAACCGAAAGAAAATAACGCGTCGGTCTTCGCGATACGTAAAGCACTTTATCGTTCGAAGAATCGATTTACGCGCGTCGATCGCGTCAATCATTTGATTTTTACAAGGATTTCCGGAATCTTTGACGTAATTACGATAATCTTGTAGTCTTTGGCAAAAGTTACGTAGAATTTGAAAGAATTTTCGTACGTACCTAAAAAGGAATCGATAAACTTTTTCATACAAGATCGAAAATGTCCGAGAATTTTGTTTTCGGACGCGAGCGTAATAATTCGGTGGCCGTTCGCAAGTACCGCATGCATGGAATTTCGAGGGGGATGAAACGAGGAAGAAAAGATGAAATAAAAACAAAAGATACAGAGAGAAACAGATATACTCTCGGACCGTGCCGAAGTCGTGAGCCGAGACGTAATCTCCGCGATGACGACGTCGTTATCCTCTCGTTCTCTACCGTACAGTCGTTGCTCCGGAGAGTTTTTTTCCGTTCCTTTCTGTACGTACTGTACATCACTGTATACACGTCGTCACTATTACACACGGCAGACACACACACACACACACATATATATATATATGTGTGTGTGTGTGTGAGTGTGTGTGTGTTCGTGATATATTCCTGTATATATATAAATATATATATATATATACAGGAACTGAATCTCGCTGAGTCGCGTTTGCCACGCTACGTGCCACTCATTTTTCTTCTTTCCTTCTTGGACCTTTATTCGCCTCTCTCTCTCTCTCTCGCTAACTTCTTCCTCTTCCAGCTTTCCGAGCTACGTTATTCCCTTTGATTTCGTTGTTATCATAACGCATAAATTGAACGATTGACGAAGGACAAGGGAGAAGAAATTAAAAATTCACAGCTCGGAATGAAGAGAGAAAGAGAGAGAGAGAGAAAGAAATAACGGAATATAAAAAAAGGTACAGAAAACGGGCAAAGTGCGAGGTATTTTTACCTTTGAAGTTCCTCAATTGCCCTTTTCATTCTCTAAGGAATGTTTATCTACATAACTCCGTACATTTATATATATATATATATATATATAAATATATAAAAGAAATCTGTACATACGGATGTACGAGTGGCGGTGGTGTGTAGAGGAAGACAAAAAGCAGGGAGAGCCCGAAATAGAGCATATGGAAGGAACGAGAAAAAGAGACCTGAATATATGCTATATATATATATATATAGGAACGGGGAGGCGTCGAATTTTTTACGAGCACCTGTTTCACAATTTTCCACCGGTTCGCCCGGGGGCTACGTCGTCAGGTAGTCATGCTTCGTAGAGTCCGCGCGCTTCGCGTGCACTATATAATCCCCTCCTGTTTCCCTCTGCCCCCCCCCCCGCCACACTCTTCATTCTTCCCTCTACTACCTTGTCGTTCCTCGTGTGCCTGAACGGCCTGAAAAACCTGTTTCTGTCGTTCCTGTACCTTTTCCTCCTATTCCGTTTTATCCTTTATATCTATCTCCCCCTCCGCTGTCTCTCTCTCTTTTCTTTGTTTTTCTTTTTTTTCTATCCAACGCCACTTCCCTGTCACCAAAACGTTATAAGTCCGCGGAATGAAAATGGAAACGTTAGATCACGACAGTAAATCGCAAAATTGTTGAATTTTTCCTTTTTTTTATGTTTACTATTTTGTTTTCTTTTTTGTACGAAACGAGTCTCTGGATTATTTCATAAATTTGCGATAAACCATATTTTGTGATTATTTTTCATTATATCCGAGATGTATGGGAAGTAGTGAAAATTTTATTCGTGGGACAAAACCTTCGGATTTTGGAAAACGTCAGAATTTATTCCGGGGCATAAGTCGCGAGAGCTCGATTTTCATTTATTTCAATCGCAAATGTGCGGGAATGGTAATGAAAAATTTATGCCGCGAGACTAATTGGTGAAATTTTGTATTTTTGTTTCTTCCAAGGCGTTTCTTCGTGGTCGTCAAATTTTTCACAAAATTGGAGCTTGCGGTAGAAATTTATTTTACCGAAAAAAAAAAGAAAAAATGCGATTTCGCGGTTGTCCTACCACAAAGAGAGGGGAAAGCTACAATGTTAATACATGGAGTCGATATATATATATATATATATATGTATAGGCTATGTATATGTATATAAGAGCAACCCGTTGCTTCGCTCTTCTGTCTACCGAGAAGCAAGCACACAGCTCGCTCTTTCTCTCTCTCTCTCGCACGCGCGCGCCCCCAGAGAGACCGCAGAAGAGAAACGCGCATATTAAGTTCCCGACACAACAATGGACTCTCTTGGACAGTAGCTTCTCCCCCCCACCCCTCTTTCTCTCTCGCTCGTCCCCCGCAGCACGTTTCTCGCTTCCCTTTTCATCTTCTTCTTCTTCTTCGACTTCTTCCATCTTCTCCTCCTCCTCCTCTCTTTCTTCATCGCTCTTTTATCTTTTTTTCTCCTTTATCATTCATCTTCCCTTCCACGAATTTCTTTCCAATTTCCTTAAATTGTAATCCTAGCTCTTTAACCTCACGGGCATTATATAAATTACTATAAGGGTGATACCGTGTATTTCAACAAAAAAAAAACATATATAAATTTATTTTCTTCGATTATTCAGTCATACACGAGTGAGACGTGTCGTTGGGAGGTCTGGGTGATAAGAGAACGATAGATAAGAGAGAAGACGTGGAGTAGGAGCAAAAAGAAAACGAGGAAAAAAAGGGGGATGGTAAACGTTCCGACACGCGCCAATCGCGTTTCTCCCGTTTCTTCTCCGTTTCGAGCCTTTCTCTCTCTCTCTCTCTCTCTCTCCTTCTCTCTCTCTCCCGCGTTCTCTCTTCGACCATCACGCACGATCTTTTCAACCCAGCGAGCACAGCAAAACAGCGACAGAATAAGCAACAGGAGCGTTGTGTGGACATCGCGTGTGTACGCGCTTTCCATATAATGCAAACTTTCTCTTTCTCTCTCTTTCTCCCTTTCTTTCTCTCTCTCTCTCTCTCTCTCTCTCTCTCTCTTTCTTTTTCTCTGTCTCTTTCGAGCCACCCACGGAACCCTCAACGACAAAATCTATCACACACGAATCACGTACTTAGACGGAGGCAAAAGGTTCTTACCGAACAAAAGGCTCGAACCCGTGAAAATAATTCCGATGTTTTGAAAGGAGGAAAAGATAACAATTTTTGTTCCTCGTTGATTTCGCACACAAAACGATAAGTATCGCGATGACTTTCACGTTAAAGCATTCCAGAAGACAATATTCACGAGATATGTCGCAAAAAAGAAACTTTAATTACCAGGATTTGATCGAAGGATATTCATCAATGCCTCGATCACAGGACGAAATTACGAAGAAAATAAATTAGCGAAGAATTATTACGAGGGTAGAGAGAAAAAAAATGGAGGTAACTTGTTCGCGAGTGAACGAGAAAAAGGCGTAAGAACATTCGAAATAAGCACTGAAGGATATTTATAATATATACATAGGATAAATATATAGATAAGAAATATAGAGAACAAACGAGAGAAGAGTTACAGAGCTCGGCTCTCTCTCTCTCTTTCTCGGGGCTACAAAAACTCGCAATACTCGAGATACCTACACATACATATACATATACATATATATATATATACTAATATAGGTATCTCCCTCGCTCTCTCGGCTCTCCCCGAGTCTTCCGTTTCTCTCCTCGAGAAAGATGTATTACACTCCGCGCCATAGGAATCTTTCGCGGCGATATATACACACCGTAGGAGTTCGGGGCGTCTCTCGTTACGGTCCAGCGAGAAGAAGAAAGGTCCGAGAGCGTGGCTGCGGCGTGTTTCTCGTCGGAATAATCGCAATCGAGTGTTGCGAAATTTATATTTATAATGAAAATCGTGTCGATATTTTGCCCGACGTGAACGTAAGTAACGTAACGTATAACATAAATGATGAACGAAACGAGATTCGATGAAACAAAAGGTACGAAACAACAATCTTCTCGTAATCGACGAATTATTTAAACAAAATAATAATAATTTACGATTATTTGATAAAAGAAATGAAAAAAATCAAACAAGATTTTTTATGTTTGGTTGGTCCAATTATGGTTGCCCCTGGCACAACGATACCGACTATAGAAATTCATACTCGCGAGTATATAAGCGACGTGTGTACGCGTGCAGTAATGTCAGAGTAGCAGGGAGGGGGAGGGGGTGGATGGAAAGAGGTAGTCGGGGGGTTTCCTCGTGTGTTCCGCTACAAGCCTGGGTCGATATAGGAGAGAGACCTGCACAGAGAGCAGGGCAAAGCGGACGGTCGGGGTCGAAGTTAGCGGGGGTATAGGGTGCGGGAGGGTTGCCAGGGGGAGTGGTGGTCGCGAGGGGGTTCGTGGGTTCGTGGGCTCGTGGGTTAGTTGGGTTACGTCCGCGCTCGAGATCCCTCGGTATAAGAGCAGGAAAACGAAGGGGGGATCGCCAAACTGGCTGTCATTTCCACCCGAAACCCCGCAGTGGACCCCTCCGCTACGTTCCACCCCCTGTAACCACCCTCTCTCTCTCTCTCTCTCTCTATTTCACTCTCTCTTTCTCTGCACCTACACGTCCAGGAATCCCATTGGCTGTTGTATGCGAGCGATATTATATGTTCCTGAAATATAGCCTCGATAACTGGAATGATTGGTACGCGTTTTACTGCTTTTTTTTCGATTTTCATATTTTTGTTCTGAATAATTTTGTCCAATGTTCTTTTTTTCACGAGGTTTCGAAAAAGAATGATTACGTGGAGTAAATCGTGAACCCAATCATCAAAACGGTATTTTGTTTAATAATACGGTGGCTGGAGGGCGAGGTTTTTATGATTTTGTTCGATATCACACGGAAAAGGAAAACTACAGGGGTGGAAACAAAATTCGATATTTCAATTTTTTTCTTTTTTACAGTATCAAGCTTTTTTGAAGTATTCCAGCGTCGACTGGTACGCTGGAAGCTCGTTACTCTCAAAGGGTCTATTACTCTCTGGCAAATAGTCTTAATCGAATATCATAATGTGTACGTTGGCCTTTGTTCGACAGGCTTTTGAAACCCCCGTCTGCTCGATACGATATGTCTATCGATCTATCATCTCGACCCCGATAACGCTCGTGCGCTGCAGTTTATCTAAAAGTTTTGTTTCTTTTTGTATTTAACGTTTTTTTTTTGTTGCCCTTTTAGGTAATTCAATATACCGCGGGGCACTTTGCACCGTATACCTTTGCGCATACGACGAAAGTCGGTTTATAAGGGCATGCGAAGTACACGCATAAGTGTTCTACACACGTTGTTAGCGCGCATCGAGCGAGAGTCTCGCGTGAGAGGACTAAGAAAATATAATGGTTCATACGAGAGCGAGAGCGAGAGAGCGAGAGAGAGAGAGAGAGAGAGAGGAAAGCGAGCGGGCCGCTAGACGGTCGAGACATCTAGCGAGACTAGGCAGCTTGTGGTTAATAGCCCTAAATACATTTTGCCGTGATGAGAATTTTTCTCGTACCGCAACAACGTCTCATTTTCACAATTTCACCCACTTTCTTCATTACCGAGGACAACGTATCTTTGCGAACAATCACGACCGTTATTTTTAACGCGTAGCCCCAAGTGTGCTACCATTTTACGAAATTACGAATTTTTAATCGCGTTTTGACGTGACATTAAAGAAAGATCGAGCGCAATGTCGACAGCTGAGAATTCATCGGGACGCCTGCCGTTTCGTCAGGACCGATTTTTTTTTAATTTCATAAAATTAATAATAGTTTCGTAGTCCGAGGTTCAAAATATATTGGTATAACTTACGCTGAAGAAAATATTTCTGAATAATGTTTTTTGCCGTATGTCGCCGTAGTTTTTGAAAATTTACATTTTGATTCGCAACTTTTCACAGATCTTTAAAAATCATAAATTTGTCCATTTCAGCGCCATTCTTTAATACATTCGCAGCTCTGATTAGGCTGAAAGTGACGTTGAACTAGATATCGGATCAGGGCCACAGTTTAAACAAGGTACAACCTGATCGCAAACAACTATCATCCTGATCAAATTTCACCTCGGAATTTGGACCATTACGTGAATATTTGTTGCGAAATCATTCTCAACAACTTAAGAGTGATTTGTCACGGTTCGTAAAAAATAGCGAACGTAAATTCGTTCTTCAACGACACGAGAAAGAAACAAAAATTGTCATTTTTTTTTCTCATGCGACGAGTGACAAGTTGGCCGTAGAAAAATCTGTCGCGTTATATTACTGCCAGTCAGGCAAATCGACGGGCTCTCTCTCTCTCTCTCTCTCTCTCTCTCTCTCCTCTCTCTCTCTCTCTTACTCTCTCGTGTTCGCGAAAGTCGCGTACGATTTATTTTACATCGGTATAATTTATTACACTCGTACCGAGTGCCGCGTATCGTTCGGTGGAGGGTGTGAAGCGTCGCAAAGTGACCGAAAGAAATGAGAGACGGGGCATAATGCGTGCACGCACGCACATCTCAAGGAGAAAAAGCTCGTGCTTGACAAACACACATGGCTCTCTCCCTTTCTCTCTTTCTCTCTCTCTGTCTCTCTCTCTGAGTCTCTCGATGGTAAAATAGTCGCAGCAGCGGAACGAGGAGAACGTTCGCCTCGATCGCCTACGCGCCTTCCCTTATCATCGAACACTTATCATTATACGAAGTGGCGCATTCTCTGCTCTCCCCCTGCCGCCCACCCACCTCTCTCCTCCCGCTCTCTCGCCCTCCTCGTCCGATAAACGAACGATCGTCGACTGGTACGCTATAAACCCACGCGAGCCTCTTTTTTTCACATTCATTTTTACGTTCTCTCTTTCATCATCGAATCATCCAATTTTTGTTTTCATAAATCTTCAAAATCAATGAACGTTCATAACAAATTTTTCCATAAAATGTAAAGAAATTCGAATAAGAGGAAGGAAATATAGCGAAAGAAATTATAATCGAAGGTTCGAATCGACCGTAAAAAAAAAGTTTTCCGAAACGTCGTTACCGCTTGATATTATATCGTTCGAACGTTCGTTTCGAAGAATTCGTGTTTCTGTCGTCGTTCGTGCGTCAAGGGGAAAGGAGAAGTAAGAAAAAAAAAGTAAAGCAAAAAAAAAAGAAAAACAGGCTAAATCATTATGGTATCATGCGTATCCAAGGGATTCGTGTACAAAGAGGACATTAGTAACCCCTGAGAGCCGGTATAATGACAAAACGAGAAAGGTTATACCGCGTCGCAGCGGAGAAACGATATATACACTTTTCTCGTGACTTTTCCAACTCTTTTTCCTTCCCGAAGTAATCGGACCTTCCGATCGCGTGCTCCGTTTCTCCTTCTCTCTCTCTCTCTCTCTCTCTCTCTCTCTCTCCCTCTCTCTCTCTCTCTCTTTCTCGTACTCCCAATAGCCAATTGCACACAGACAGAGCAGTCCTTGCACGTTCACCCTTCCAACCACCAAAAGAAAAAGTACATGTAGGTGTGGGTGTATGTGTGCGTGTGTATGTGTGTGTGTGTGTGAGAGAGAGAGAGAGTCGAGTCCTGAACGAGACGTCGTTTTCTCGCGTGTGAGTTCTTCGCCCCACTCTTACTTCGCGCATATTGCGCGCCCAAGTCGGAGACACACCGCGGAATATAATCAAACGTGTAAGCCATAAGGCGTGCACACACACGACGCTCGCTCTGTGGGAGGGCCTTCGGAGAGCAATATATTTCCTTCTCTTTCATTTCCTTTTTACCGAGAGAGGGAGAGAGAGAGAGAGAGAGAGTGAGTTAGTTGGCTCGATTTCATCCTAGAAAAGTGTCTCCGGTCTCTGTAATAAGTAACGCAAGAAAAGAGCGTATTATACGCGTCGCTAAATTCAAAACGAGAAACAACACTTTTTGTCGAATTACGTTGCCAATTCGTTGTTTGCGAATAAAATCGTTTTATCGGGTTGGCCGAAGAGCCAAAAATTTTAATCCGAGACAAAAGAGTGAAGAATATTCCGTCTCGAACGATCGTGTCTTTGGACGTTCGGTCTATTACTACCAGTTTGATCTGAAAGGAACTCGATCTCCATAATTTTCGTATAACGATATATACACGCCATACACCAGTGTCACGAAATTGTCATGGAAAAACAATATTTCCTTGAAGAAAAAAAAACGCTCGCACCCTTATCCCAATTTTAAACGATTCAGGGATACGCGGACTATGTTTATACACACACAGACGCATATATATGTATATATATATAGACGTCTGTAATATATAATATGTATATCGACGAAAGGGGGTCCATAAATTTTCCAAACAGTCCCTTCGAGTGCCTGCTCCGTGTCCCGCCTGCCAATTTTTCCAGGTTGTGTGTATTGTGCCTCGGTCTCGGGGCCACGATCGACCATCGAAAATGTCCCTCGAGGGGTTGTGATGCGGTGTCCAGGCAACGGTACCTCTCTCGCAATGAGCTTAAGGGTGTCCCTTCGGAGCTCGCAACGATACGCGCGTGTTTCTCGCTCTTTCGTCTTTATCCTTTCTGTATTACTTCCTTTTACTCCCTTTCTTTCGTCTCTCTCTCTCGATCTCGCGTTCTTATTGCCCCGTTCGTTTTCTTTTCATCAAGCCAGGTATCTTTACGTCTATATTTACCAGACTAAGTATACCCATGCTATTTTCCTATTCATTTACAATGTATTCGCGTGTAGCCCTATGAAAAATTTCACGTTGGACGTTAATTTATTTTTTTTTTCGCAGAAAGAATGTCAAGAAAAATATGTTTTTTGTTGAAAAAAACATACGTTTTCTGTAATTCGTAGCGGTCAATCATCGGCCCGAGGTGGTCAACGACTCGTAGCGTAACAGAAGTTCTTGTTTACGCGTGTCTATATAGCTGTATATATTTCTCTATGCAACGATTTACGTCGAGAAAATCTAGTCTCGTTCGATCTCGCACCCTCGTCTTCGCTTCCTCCAATCTTCTACTCTCCCTCTCCCTCTCTCTCTCTCTGTTTCTCTCGTGGTACTCGCGAGATACCGGCCACAGCGCGTAATCGCAGTAGCCCCCTTCGTCCACTACTCACCTCGTCTCTTCCCTTCCTTCTCTCATTCCCTTGCCGTCCCGAACCATCGGATATACTGTTACCCGTTAATTGAGCGTCCAGGGATTTCGCAATTTTGTTACAGTGCCACGTATCCCGCACGCCCCGTCTCGGGTTACTTCCACATTTCACCCTCGGCCGATGCAGAACCTTGCCCCCTTCTCCCTCCTCCCTCTCTCACTCACTCGTTCTATCTCTTTTTCTCTCCTTCGGTAGACCGTCCAGACACACACGCGACTTTCTTCGATCGTTTCAATTTTCCACCACCCGAGCGAAGCGTTCTGCCGATTATTGTTATTACGGCAATTTTCTTTTTCACGAGAATCATTATTTTCATACGACGATGATCTTATAACCGGTTTTCCTTCTCGTCGTAATACATAAATTACGATCCTTACGATACATATGTACTTATACTTATGTATACACGTAAATCTGTATATATCGATCCCGGCGCGTAACCCGGAACTCGAAAGAATCACCTCCATTCGCACTTTTGGTGTTTATTCTCAAGCTGGAGACTCAAACTTTCATGCTAAAAAGTTCAAGCTCCTTTATCCATTTTATTTCTCATCGGCATTGCCTACTCTCGATTGTGTATTTATAAAAGTGTACTCGTATATGTGTGGGATATACTTGGAAAATAAGATCGGTGGAAAGTGGAAGACCGGCAATGTTCCTCGTGGCTCTACGAAGGGCGTTCGTGACGAGGATTCCATTCGTTTTAGTGCCCATCGAGGCTTTCTCCAGTCTCGTCGTAATAATATAATTCTCGTGTTGGAAGA
Organism: Netelia virgata; assembly: GCA_951802705.1. Taxonomy (NCBI): domain Eukaryota; kingdom Metazoa; phylum Arthropoda; class Insecta; order Hymenoptera; family Ichneumonidae; genus Netelia; species Netelia virgata. The sequence continues at coordinate 36,668,010 of OX637866.1, forward strand.
CCAGGGTAGAATCGAGGAGCGAATAGAAAATTCAAAGAGAGGGTGAGGGAGGGAGAGAGAAGAATACAAAGTGTTTGTCGAGAATTATCGATCGTGATTCGATGAACAATTTTCAATAATAAAATAGTCGATTATTATTAATATCACTGAAACAATTCTTACAACCCGTTTTAACGTTTGGCTGCAAAAATCTGCAAAAATTTTGTTAAGCCCACTTCGCTCGATCTTTCGTTAACTCGCGACTCTAATTGCGCGAAACGACGGGACACGAGGAGGGAGAGGGCGAGCTCTCGGCTAAAATTCTTTCGTTCTCTAACGATTTCTGCGAACGGTAAACGAGAAAAGCGGAAGTGTTGATGGACGTCGATGAAGAGTGCGAGAAAGAGAGAGACAGAGAGAGACAGAGAGAGACAGAGAGAGAGAGAGAGAGAGAGAGAGAGAGAGAGGGAGGGAGAGAGAGAGAGAGAGAGAGGGAGAGTGAGAGAAAGAGTGAGAAAGAGGGTTGAAGCAGCATCAGCGGGACAGAAGATTCGACACTACGAAGAGAGTTGTCCGTCGTCCTCTTGGTAGTTATATAGTACACACGAAGCTCTCTCGCGCAGTTGACGCTGCAAGTTAGCGCAGCCTCGCTAACGGTCCACTTGAGTCAACAGACGAGCCGCGATCGTTAAGGCAAACACACAAACCCTCCTCACCCTTCTCTCGCTCTCTCTCTCTCCCATTCTTTCTCTCTCTCTCTCTCTCTCTCTCTCTCGCTCTCTCTCTCTCTCTATCTCTCTCTCTCGCTCTCTCTCTCTATCTCTCTATCTATCTTTTTCTATCTCTCATTTTCCATCCATCTTTATCTACCGGCATTATCATCGCTTTCGAGAGATACCGAGACGAGAGAGAAACGAGAAGCGTATCAACGATATATATACATGTATGGGCGATTGTGCCCTTCCTGTACCAATCAACAAGGACGCATCTGCGTGAGACGGTAGCTACCCGCGCGCATAAGGTAAATACGGTCTCGAATCATCAAACATCTGTGTCAAAGCCCTCCAAATTAACCAACATATTTCTCATTCATAAAATCGCTCCGATCGTTCATCCACGTGACGTTTCTCTTCTTTCCGTCTGGCCACGAAGTAACCATATTTTCGAATCACATCTTCTCGTATTTCGTTACGATTTGCAAATTGAAAATTTGTCAAGTTTCATCTCGATCGAATTCAATTGTTTTTCGATCGAGGATCCTTCGAATAAAATGTAAATTCGATTTTTCTGGACGATTACGAATAATCGTAGAAGATTAAACGCTTCATCGTGGTTTTTGTATCGATGAAAAGCTATCGAACGATATTGTAGGAAGCGAAGAAATAACATATAATAATAAGAACATCGTAAAACGTTGGAATTTGACGTGTTTGACGAGAGAGAGAGAGAGAGAGAGAGAGAGAGAGAGTGATCGGGAAGGGGAGGAGGGGGTTGTAAGAACCCCTGACTCGTTGGCATTTTAATCCTGAAGGATCGAAAAAGGGCTTTACCAGTTTTTCCATTTCGACGTCGTGTACACAAACGCTGCCCTCACAGTCTAGTGAACGAATGTTGCCTTTTGCGCTGGTCACTGCTGGATCCCTTTTAGGATCGTGAGAGCGAGAAAGAGAGAGAGAGAGAGAGCTTTATGTTCACGGCGTCGGGGAGAGTCCAAAGCAGTCACAAAACCATCGCTCTAGGCTGGTCGAGTAGCCGGCCTAGCTGAAATGGGAATTTTAGGTACGAGCTTGGAGCCCGCAGGGTTCTCTTTGTCTAGGCCTCTTTACTACGTTTTACTACGTCCCACAAACACACCAGTGGGATATCGACGGACCAGCGATCTCCAACCGCAATAAACATTTTTTCTTCTTCAAAATTGATTTTCAAAAGATGATAAAGAATATAACCATCTTTTTCTCAAGAAACAAAAATTTTTTTCTAGCTCGAAATAACGCTTTGTGAAAAAAATTGTGAAAAATAAAATCTCAGCCACATGACACTCGATATCGGTTCGCGAGGACCAAATAACCGATTGCCCTCGTTATTTATTCAAACCCCACTCGAGGGAGATTTTCAACTCACGCTCTCTCTCTCTCTCTCTCTCTCTCTCTCTGTGTGTCTCTCTTTCGGGCAGTCGCCGGAAGGGAGACTCGGTATCCCCGATATATCGAAGAAACGCGTCAAAACTGCAGACGTTTTCGTCGACTATTTACCCGTAAAAACTGTCGGTTGAGAGAAAAAAAAATCCCCTAACGCCCTCGCGCTGCTTTTCGCCTAATCGGGATATTCTTCGTTGTTTATTCAACCCCCCTTCTCTCGGTCACCCTCTCTCTCTCTCTCTCTCTCTATCACTTGATCCGGTCCCGTCGCACTTCGGATCTCAGAGGTTCTCAATCCTACAATCGAACGATCGATTCGCCTTTTTTGTTGCCAAAATGTACAAATTATCGAAATAATCGTAACTCGATTGTTTTTTGGGTCTTAAGGTCGAAACACGAAAAGTCGAACGTACGCATGTATAAAAAAAGTCGAACGAGGGCGTATATAATCTCAAACTGCTGGGCTCTCCCCACGCGCGAACGGGTCCACGGCTTTCGTGAATCTATATATAAAAATATACGTATATACGGCCGTTAAACTCACGGGTCTCTTTCCGCTGGTCGCGGGTCTCTCTAGTACTCTCATCAGACCCGTAGGGACCCAAAGGGTGGGCCCGGGAAGATGCAATAACGTGTACGGAGTGAAGAAGAAACAGGGGTGGGGGAAAGGAGTAGAAGGGTGAGAGTAGAAACGCGGCGATCTTTTCTCTCCCTTCCTTTTTTTCTTTCTTTTATTTTCTTTCTTCTTCTCTCACTAGCGGTGCTCTCTTGATAAAACTTCTCCGTCCCTATCTGTCTTACGGCGTCGAGGCTCGCGTCTCTCTCTCTCTCTCTCTCTCTCTCTCTCTCTCTCTCTCTCTCTCTCTCTCTCTCTCTCTCTCTCTCTCTTTCTCTCTCACGTACTCTCCTTATTATCCCGCACACTCGGCGCGCTTCCCCCTCCTTCTACCACTTCTCCGTCGTTGCGGATCGTGTGTCCCGCCAGTGGTTCTCAATCGCGAACAACGAAAGAAATTGTTAGGTAGAAACAATTAATTCCATCCATAAGAGGAGCAAACGACGAGGGAAGGGTGAAGAGAAGTACAACAACAACAACAACAAAAACTTTGTCATCGTTATATCGAGAGATTTGTCACGAGAGGTAAAGGGAAACGGGGCAATTGTGACGAATACGTTCTTATTGCCCGTTATCCGAAAATCCAGGCAACCGGAATGAAGAAAATAAATATTGATGCTCGATAAATTATCGGAAAATCCCCTCCGCTCTTCGAGGGTCGTATCGAAATTATTATAGTCATCGTGGTACGTATAAAGGTGTATATATATATATATTATCGAGACGAAGGAGGCACGCAGGATTCCCCCGGCTCGGGAGTGTAAACAAAATGAGAACCCTTTGCGGTGGCGGCGAGAGCCGTGGGCCACAAGAGATGAGGGGTGGAGCGCCGTAGGAGGGGCTGGAGTGGAAGACACGGAGTCTGAATGTGGGGGAGAGTGCGAGAGCGTAGGGATGCGGAATAGGGACGGAAGATCGTTTCTGTTGGTGGGAGAGAGAGAGAGCGAAAGAAACTGAGATAAAATCGAAAGAGTGAGAAAGAGAGAGAGCAGCGATGAAGCCTAAGAGAGAGGGGCGAGGAAGAAGGACGCACGAGTGAGACGAACGATGAAAGGGCGAGAGAGAGAGAGAAGTGAAATTAGATAAAGAAAGATAGCGAGAGAGAGAGAGCGGAGAATATGCTCGAGGATACGAGCGTTCGAGAGAGATGGAGTGACTCCAAATTAGACGTAAAGAGAGGGACAGAGAGGGAGAGAGAGAGAGAGAGAAAGAGAGAATGAGAGAAAGACAGAAATGAAGAAAGAGGGAGGATGATGCTATCGAGGGGATGAGAAGACTTCACTCACACCCACGCGGTCTCCTCTCTCCCTATTTCTCTCTCTCTCTCTCTCTCTCTCTCTCTCTCTCCCTCTTTCTGTCGTGAATCAAGCGAACGAGAGAAAGAGAGAGAGAGAGAGAGAGAGGCACAGGACGAGGGACACACACGGGGCATAACTACTAGAGGCGGGCTTTAAGCTAGACTCAGCATTCCATGGAACCGGCCTCGTGTGCTTCATCATCCCTTGCGATTGAAGCGAAGAGTTGGAGAACCGAGAAAACTGTATACATACCCGTATTCTCATCGTATATATATATATATATAGCGACAGGAGATGATGTGGTAGATGTAATACAGAGAAAGAAAGGAAAAGGAAGAGATTGAGAAGAGAATATAGAATAATCGGGCTTCTCTTATGCCTCTCCCTTTGCCGGCATGTATGCATAAGTATATATATATGAGATTCGACGAGAAGCATGCGGGCCGAATTGCGTTTTTTCATATGGTTTTTTTGGTGTTTTTTTTTTAGTATTCGCGCGGACGTGGCAGAGCGGCACCGCGGGCAAACGCGCACTCCAACACCAAGGAGCAGAAGCAGCAGCACGAGAGTGACGCCCGCACCTTTTCTCGCGCCGAAAGACCTCGAGAGGGAGAGAGAGAGAGAGAGAGAGAGAGAGAGAGAGAGAGAGAGAGAGAGAGAGAGAAGAGTGAGAGAAAAAGATATGAGAGAAGCGCGAACGCGTGTGCATGTATATGCCAATCCTTTCTTCTCGCTTCTCTCTCTCTCTCTCTCTCTCTCTCTTTCTTACACACACCCTTTGGTGTAAAAATCCTCTCGAATGCTTTTTTTACGCGTCGCAGACTGTCAAACTTCGCAGGAGGGTCTTCGATACCTATGAATTTTTCTAATAAATGTTCATTTTTTAAAATTCATTTTGGAAAGAAACACGATCCTTGGTGATATTTCGACGCTGTTGTTTTTATTTTAATGCTCGTTATCGATCATAGGATTTATCGTTCGTCATCGAGAAATGGCGCGCGAATTATCTAAGCCCGAGAGGCCATTATTATATAGTCGAGAGGAACGAAACGGACCGCGGTGAAAGTCCGTGGAAAACTGATCCAAGGATCCTTGATCCTTGATCCTCTCCGACTGTGGCTCGCGTCGAGTTTCAGCGCAGGCATTTGTGTGTTATGCACGTATAGAAAAAGAAGAAGAAAAAAACGAAGAAGAAGACGAGGCGCGCCAGAGAGAAAATAAGTATTCGGTTTTTACAATGTGTTCACTTCTTTGTATTTAGAATGCCATTACGTTGATCACACTAATGAGTAAAAATACATTATTACGGAAAATATTGTCTTTCATCCAAAATAAATGTAATTTTCACGAACCCCGGCCTAAAAATTCTTTCTTCTCATTTTCTCAACAAAAAAAATGTTTCAAATTTATATTTTGGAGCAAATATATTTCACTCGAATGCAAAAGACGACTATTCGAGTTCCATCGGTTCTTCGATCGTCTGACAAAACGTTGATTTCATGAAATTAAACAATTTTTCACGCTACAATTCTAGGATGCAAATCGATTCCGTGATAATCGAACCGCAATTGAAACTTCAATCAGGGCACATCCTGCACAACGGAGTATTACAATCATTGTTGTCGCGTCTGTAACTCCCTCTCTCTCTCTCTCTCGCTCTCTCCCTATTATTGTCTCGCACGTGTCCTTTTCCCTCTCTGTACCGCGATGACGAACCTTCCGCATGCATTGCAGAGATCCGCGTGCGCGCGTCACCAGCCAGACGAGAACTTCGGCTTACACGCGAGCCCTGCCTAACGCGTAGCCTAACAACGTGAGCCATACCTATACGTATTTTATCCATGTATATAAATTTGCCATAACGTGACATATATATACATATATATACGTTATGCCAAGTTTCACTCGGCCATATCTCGCTGAGAAATTCACGGCAAAGGGAGAGAGAGAGGGAGAGAGAGAGGAGAGAGAGAGAGAGAGAGAGATCTGCCACGAGCAGCAATTTATGAGACGCAAGCTGGGAAGGATAGCTCATTCAAAACTGGTCACAGTACAGAATTTCTATGCGTATACCGTTACATCACAAGGCGGGATAACCAATCAGCATAATCTGATCAAACCCCCGAGAAATTTGTGGTTCCCGGCTACTTAATTGTATTATCATGATCCACTGTTACGCGAATCACTGCCGTACCCAGACAAATGATTTCATGCAAAATGCCCAAAAACTGTTAGCTTCAGATGTCGAGGATGTTGGTCGCGTCTACGCTCACTGGTATATAAGGCACGTGAACCCGTAAATATCCCCTCAATTCATGAAAGCACAAATCCTCTACGTTATCTTATCTTAGTCTCGGACGTTCGACGCAATACCAACGGTAGGTACCACGAATAAAGGAATCGTCTCCGAATGAATTTTCACTATAGTATAATGTAATTACCGTTACGAAAATAATGCTACTGTTCGTATTATCTTGGAAATACTCTTTCGCGGACATACGATTGATATTACGACTGATTCTTCGCTAGCGAACTCGGGGGTGAGGGGTGAAAAAAATTCGCGATCGCTCGAAAATTATACGCGAAACGTCGACGGTGACATTTTTTTGTTCGCTCGATCTTCTTGTTTATCTTTTTGTTTTTTGTTGACCCGTATATAATTCCTCTTTGGCTCTTGCACGTTTCGTTCGTTCTCTATCGAGCGATCCTCCCTCTCTCGCTCGCTCCGGCGCTCCGTGATTTTACCGTGTGCGCCCCGAGATAGTTTTCGTTCGTTTGAAAAACCCCTCTTCCTCCTGCTCTCCTCTGACGCTCTGTCTGTCTGTGTGTGTGTGTGTGTGTGCATGCGTTCGTGTGTATGTGTTCACGTCTGTCTATCCGGGTCACTCGGTAACTGAGCTCAACGCTCTCTCTCTCTCTCTCTCTCTCTCTCTCTCTCTCTCTCTCGTCGTACTCTCCTCGCGCTCGCGTCCACTGCCAGATTGTAATTAAAACGCCATTGCCGGGCCGGCTAGCACGCCATAGTACCGACGAAACAGAACCAAGTATATAGCGAACGAGAGAGTGAGATGGAGAGGCAAAGAGGCACCAGCGAGACTCGCCGTTTACTGTCGCACACATATTATATACACACACACATATATATATATATATATCGATGCACGCAACGTTTCGTCCGTGTGCGAGGACTCTCGCGGAGTATGACATGCACGAGGGACGACGTTCTATGACAATTTCATCGTTTTTCACGTTTTTGTATCCCTCTCCAGCTCTCTCTCTCTATCTCTCTCTCTTTCTCTCACATCACAGAACAGATCGATCGTGAACAAATTTACTTTGATCTATACCTATGAAAATACTCGAAAGGCTCGCTGCCCTTTCAAAATTACTCCGCCAGGAGTTTCCCCTAATGCACCGAGATTAATAGGAACGGCTGAGATTTTGTTAATGGATCGCTACCACGATGAAAACAGGGTTATTAATATTTGTAATCAAAATTGTATACCGCTAGTTTCATTTGATAAAAACTCCCGCCTGTTCAATGAAATTCTCGTACCTATTTTTTGTCCATTCCTCGATTCGACGTAATACGCGAATCGTAATTATATCTTTACGGGAAAAACAAAAAAAACATAAGCGAGCTTTGCTCTCGTCGAAATTTTCTTTCGCTGATATGCGAAGTTTCGCGAAGAGGGTTCGCAGGGGTGGAAATGGGAATATTAAGAAGAGCGTCGTATACGTTCCAAACATTTGGTGAATCCTGTGCCAATACACACCGGCAAAATAAGCCGCTGCAATTTTACCTCGTACACACACACACATATATATATATATATATGTGTCAAAACCACCCCTAGAACGGATCTGACCCCTATATCTATCTCTCGCTCTTTCTATCGAGCCCCGTCGCCCACATCTGCGTGCAAGTGGATGTGGGCGAGCGTTGAACGATCGGGGAGGTTAGCGCGGGCTGGCGGTGGCAAGAGGGGCGTAGAGGGGAGTGAAAGGGGATGAAAAGAGAGAGAGAGAGAGAGAGAGAGAGCGAGAGTAAAACGGGGGTGGCGCGACGTAGGAAGAGGGGTAGTTGCGGAGAGCCCAGAATCGGTCTCCGCGCGTTCTCTCGGTCGCACCGACGAGGGGCTTTCGGGAGGGCGCGGGGCACCGAGGGGTGGTGGTTGAAACGCGGACGAGGGTTGCCGCGTCGCTAGGCAACTGGCGCCCCCATCGTGTGCGCGACTCCGCGAGTATTCTCGCTGCACGAGTACCTACATAGAAGAGAGAGCCTTCCTCTCCTCTGATATAACTAAGAGGACACGTACTTACGGTACGCGCTACGTATCTACGACACGAGTACCGAAATACTCGTACTTGGATCGACTGTACTACGTACCGCGTGTCTATGACAGTCGGGATTTCATCTCGTTGGAATTCCGCGAGATTAAAAGAAATTATGAAAATCAAGCGATCGTTGATACGATAAAACAAAAAAGGGCAGATTTGAATCGTTGGTTAGACGTTATCGTGTACGAATTTATTCGACGCGCGCTAATTTCGAATAGGTAATTAAAAGAACAACAAATTTCCGTCCAATACGAAGATTCGTTATTTTTTTACTTTGATGATTTTTTATACGGGAACTATGTGGTTGAAACGTACCAGGATGGAAAGTACGTCGACGGTTCTTATTTCTTTGGTTACCAGAGAAAGAGAGAGAGAGAGAGAGGGAGAGAGGAAGAGAATCGAGAATATATACGTCGGTGTGTAGCAATAACGAGAGTATACGAGAGAAGAACTCGCGAGCAGGCGCCATTGTCTCGGTGATAGAACCGCGGGTAGAGCTTGTCACACTAGAACCAGTACACAGTACATAAGATAGTCTTCTCTACTATCTTATTTTACCATATACGTACGAACTAATACACGCAGATAGGCGCGCATGTAGGTTGGTATAAACTCCCGACGTGGAGAGTATAGCGATCCTCGCATAATCCATTTTCACGCTGCCGTGTACACCGGAGAGTACAAAGAGGCATACTTCCATATATACGTATATATATAGCGTCGTAAAACCCTTTCAAAATGGCGGACACGACACACAACGAGTCGCGTGTGTGCCCCGCGAGTTCTCCTCAGGGGCAGCAGAAGCAACCACGGAGCGTCACACCCTGGTGCTTATACATACGGATACGCGTGTGTGCGCGTGTGTGTGTGTGTACATTCGAACCTTTTTCTTTTGCGACGAGAGATCGACGAGATCTCACCTTTCACGCGACCGCGATCATTTCTCACTTGTGATACAATTTATGATACGGACAAATTAAAAAAAATAAAGAGGTAGAAAAAAAAGAAATGAAAAATAAATTAAAACTAGAGCGACCGACGTTTTTATCATTTCGGAGCTCGGATCGCTAATTATTTTCCGAATTATGCGAATTATGTTCGAAAATTCGGAACTTTTAATCGCGGGAAATTAAAATTCAGATTCTTTCTTTTTTTGTTCTTTCTTTCGGTAACGTCGGTATGTAAATTAAATCCGGATATTTGGAAATAAGAGAATTTCTTTTAACGTGGGAATTCATTAAATCGATTTATCGGTAAAGGTATTCCGCGAGTCATTATTCCAGAGAAACACGGTCGCGCCTCTCGGAGCTTCGCCCACGCAAAAAATTCCTCTTTTCTGCAGCACAAACGATCTCGCTCGGAGATGCAGCGTGTAGTTTTCCAGCGATCTGCTTATTCTTTTTGTTTGTTTATTTGTTTTTTTCTTATCATCGACAAATGTTAGATCGAAGATAGAAAAGTCGATAATTTTAGTCGGCGACGAAGGTGTTTAAAGGTCGGACGAAAAACTCCTGCGTCACGACCGGATCGTTTCTTCGAGCGAGATATAGTGGCGGAGGAGTGTCGAGGGAGGAATATCGCGATATAAAAAACGCGTTCGCGACACCGACCGAGGCTTCTCGATAATCCCCGTACCTGTGATTTTCAATCCACGAAATCCGGAATGCAAACGAGAATTTCTCGCATACACCAGATACACGTGTATATAAATATATATATATACATACCTTGACTATGCGAGAGAGAGAGAGAGAGAGAGAGAGAGAGAAACGATCGAAAGAACCAGAAGTGAGCAAAAGAGAGAGGTTCGAATTCGTGATTCGTTACGCCTGAAAACCTCGTTCTCGTTAGTCTCTTCCTTGGCGCGACATGTTGTATATAACGATGGAAAAGAGAAAGAAGAAGAAGAAGAAGAAGAAGCAGCGAGCGAGGAAAGAGCGAGACGAGATATATCTCTTCGTCTCGTTTCTTCTCTACGTCGTTGCGAGGGTGTACAGCACGACGCCAGCAGCGCCATCTGACCCGCGCGACAAAAAAACGACCCCTCTCACGAATCGGGAAAACGAATGTAAAAATGAAAGAAAAGAGAAAAAAAGACGAGAGTGGGGAAGAGAGAGAGAGAGAGAGAGAGAGAGAGAGAGAGAGAGAGAGCGAGGGCAAAGGGAACTAATTTTTCTGCGGTTTTCATCCCTCCGTTCCTCCCATACTTGTATCTTGTATACGTGTGTACGAACCGCGGAAATTTCAGCGCGGCACGACGTCCGGAAACAAACATGTCTCGCCACGAGCGTACGCACACACAGACAGCCACACAGAGACGACGATATTCGGATGTATATTCGCGAATGTCTGGTACGTATTGGTACGTAGATGGGAGGAAAAGTTTAAGCATGTGAAAGCCGTGTGTGCTTGGTCATTAATTTGCTCGAGCACCTCCCTCCCGCTTCCCTTTTCGCCGTCTCTCTCGCACCCTCTGCCGGAAAACTCTCGAAGCTCTCTCGGTACTAATGCAATCGGATCGAGACTCACCCTTCGGCAACACTTTTCTTCCATCCCTATATATCCATCCTGTACTTTTTCCCCCTTCTACACGACATTCGCTACCTCTAGCAAATCCGACGAGCTATGTAACGAATAGCAGTTTTGTACGCTAATTGATATTGATATCGAAGGAGAGTCTCTCGCCTCCCGTTTGTGTCTGATTTCGTGCAAAGCTTTCGTGAATCATCCAATTTTCAAATCAAAAATTTGGAGCTGGGATTATTTTGCAACGGACTACGATCGATCGTTTTTCTTCTTTTTGTTTTTCTAATCGACGTTACTCGATATACTTTGCATTTAATCGTGTCCTAATTAATTCGTAAATTTTCTTAATTTAACATTTATTATAACAATAATAATTACTTATTGTTATTACTATTATTATATTTATTATTATTATGATAATAATAAATATTATTATTATTCGATCGACAAAATTTATAAGATATAATCAAAAAATCTGATTAAGACTGTACAATTTTGGAACTTTCTTGCGGTTATTATATACAAGTATTCTTGTCGGTTGTCTTATTATTTTTATCCGACATCGTCTGTCGATAATAACAAACATGCTGGCTGTCTCAGCTCGGGATGTTAATTGATCGCGCGGAATCGTGGGACGAACTCATATCGGCGAAGCTTCGCACATACGACTCGTTCAACGTCGCGGTACAAATCCTTCGCCATCCTACTTCATATTTATTACACGTTACGAAGGATTATGCACAGCGTGTATAACAGTGAGACACAAATATCTCAAATTCTCGTGAACCACGCACGCGTATCGAGCACATGTTTTGTACGCAGAGAGAGAGAGAGAGAGAGAGAGAGAGAGAGAGAGAGAGAGAGAGAGAGAGAGAGAGAGAGAGAAAGGGCCGAGGGAGATATATCGCGTGTAGAAACACAAATCTGTAATTACGAAGCAGCATTAACATGCTCGAAATGGATGCGCGGTCCATCGCAGTCATCTCTGCTTTGTCAGACTATGACAATTTATGTCATCGCTATATGTACGCGCGCGTGTATTTCGAATTCGTCTCGCGCGCGCGCGAATCGGGTTATAGAGAGTTTGGAATTGGAAGGTTGTTTGCCAGCGGCAGAGATTGAGAGTCGACCCTAAACTTGCCACTTAGCAACGCCGAAGGACATTTACGTCGACTTAGCGAGGGTCTTTCTTTTTTTTCACCCCACGAGAATGTTTGAAACTTCACGCGAGGTATTTTTTTTATTTGTTTTTGTTTTTTGTTTTTAATTTGTCGAAACGTTAATTTTTTTTCGTCTCTTTTGCCCGGTTTCCTCACGAACGTCCTTATCGGGATGTTTTTTTTGCACATGCCCGAAGAAAAGTCTTCCGTACGAAATAAACGAGAACAAAAGCTCGTTCATTGCCTCGCGCAAACAAGAGCCAGCGCGTCTCTCTCTCTCTCTCTCTCTCTCTCTCTCTCTCTCTCTCTCTCTCTCTCTCTCTCTCTATCTCACACACTCTTTCCGTCTCGATCTTTCTCCGTGTATTTTTTGTACGTGATGTTGTCGTTGCTCGCGCAGGGCGATGACGTCACCAGCCAAAACAACGTGTACGATTCCACGTTGCGGAGCGCGCACGAGAGCCGAATGTTTGCCGTGTTAATGCGACGAAGAGAAATTTCCCCCGAGCGTACACTAACCTCGCTAGTTTGCACAACTTCGGATTTTTATAAAATAAACAAAATGTTCTTTGTCGCGATGCGAGAAAAAAAAACCAGAAATTTGTCGATACGTCGACCGGCGAACGAGCATAAAAAAGTGTACGAAAAAATGAACGGCATAAGAATTTCTGAAATTTTTTAAACGAGAAAACTTGATGTTTGCTTTTTGTTGTTCGAGGGTTGTTTTTACAACGACCGTTTTTCTCGTGGATTTATTTTCATCCTCACAATTAGTTGGAACGAAATATGTATTGCGTCGTCGATGAGCCGGGCCACCCGGTAGATCGATCTAATGGGAGTTACGTCGACTAGTTGGGTTTCACTGCGTTTATCCTCCAGCCCTCCTCTCCCTCTTTCTCTCTTTCGACTATTCGTGAGTATTTCGAACGCGTGTGGGTGATGAGCATACGCCCAGGCGTCCATGGCCTTGGCACATACGACAGGAACTCTCGGTGTCAAATTTCGTAGGGCTGTGTACCATGTACGTTCACGCTCGTGAAACACACCCAGCAGTGTACGATGGTTTTATGTAGAGGCCACTACGAACACGGGGCACGTCTCTCGCACCGTTTTCTCCTTCTCTCTCTCTCTCTATCTATCTATCTCTCTTCCTCCCTCGTTCTCTCTCTCTCTATCTCTCTCTCTCGTAGCTATGCCATCACCATCATCCTTTAATGGTTAATTGTCATCTCTCTACAGCTCTTGCCACGTACCTACTCCTCGTTCTCGTCGAAACCCCTCGCACAATCGCCGTACGAAATTCACTCGGTCCGAACGGATGAAAAATCGTTGTATCTCGTTATCAGTAAAATTTGGATTAATTTTGAAAGGTTTGAAAAAACTTCTCCAGCCTAATATCGATTTTATTTTATCAGATTCGAATAAATTTTACTCTAATTTGAATAATTTATGTTCGACATCCGTTGAATACGAGCGATCGTTAAATAAACGTCATTCATTATAAAAATTATCATTTTAACGAAATTTCGGACACTCACGACGAGATTTCAGTTAATTTAAATAATGACTTCCTTCGTTCGATGAAGTATTCAATCAAACGGTCGATCAAAGCGACTGTATCGTCTAGTTCACTTCCCTTCCGTATACCTCGTACGCTTTTCCTGGTATTTCGTTCATCCTTCGTACGATTTTAAAGCCATAGAAATACGAGAGGGGAAAGTGACAAGCCCGCCAATCAACGTTATCACAGAACATCGATGTATTAGGTATATATACATGATACGACTCTAACGAAACGGGAAGATAGTAGAAGAGAGCGAGAGAGAGAGAGAAAGAGAGAGAGAGAGAGAGGGGAAGTTCCGAGAGCAAAAAAATAAGACGAGGACAGTGAATCGCAAGACGCCACGAGATGAACCGAGCGAGAGCTGTGCGGAAGGAAAGAGATATGTGCTATATGTATTATCGCCCTCTCTCTCTCTCTCTCTCTTTCTCTCTCACACACACCCCTCACTCGCTCTCACAACGTTAGTGATCGAAAGGAAGAGAAGAACCCGGCAATTTTCACTGGCCTGTAATTTGGGATTCCTTTTTACGGCTGTTCCTCGGCGCCTCCACCCTCTCGCTCTCTCTCTCTCTCTCTTTCTCTCTTTCCCTCTCTTTCCCTCTGCCCACGTTCTTTTTCTGCTCTCCCCATCTTCGTTCCTCCTCTCACTGCCTCTCTCTCACTCACGCACTTTCCTTCGCTTCGCGTCATTCCGACTCTCTTACTCGCGAGCTACTCAACTACCGTTTTCTACGCCCTTTTTTCCCTTCAACTTCAATTCGTTCTAGCTTCTGCGTCACCCCCCTTCTCCCTCCTCCCCAATTGCCACGACGCTACTCGCTCTCCGTTGCGTCACGTTTTTTTTTCTTCCCCTCGTCCCACAAGATTGGAATCGCGTTTTAATATCTGGCCCTTTCAACTTCGAATCTCCCGATATTCATAATTACGAGAACCACGTTTTTTTGTTTTCATTAAATTTCATTGAATCGTGGACGTAGAAAAATCAATGAAAAAGGAAAAACAGATCGATCGTTTTGCCAATATTTCAATCACGCTGGAGCTTCCCTCGGCGAAATGCCCTAAACACGGTTAGTTCTCGGTCGAAGACGCGTATGAATTCCGATGTAGTTAACCAGACCACTTATAGGAAGTGATGAGGAGCAAAAGAGAGAGAGAGAGAGAGAGAAAAAGGAAGATTGGAGGAATGAGACAAAGGGGAAAGCGTAGCGTAGTAGTAAGTAGTAAAAGAAAAAAGAAAGAAGAGAGAAAAAAAACAAAGTTTCTCGTCGTCGTCGTCGTCGTCGTCGTCGTCGTTGTCGCCTTGGGTTGATATTAAAGGTGAAGGCTCTCGCGAGACAGCACGCTTTTCGAAAGGCATGCTCTCTCTTTCTTTCTCTCTCTCTCCCTCCCTCTCTCTCTTTCTCTTTCTCTCTCTCTCTCTCTCTCTCTCTCTCTCTCTCTCTCTCTCTCTCTCTCTCTCTCTCTCTCGACACATAACACGCACGTTACTTGAGGCCGTGAGCTGGGAACGGTCTATCGGCTTTAACGAAGAGACTTCCACGAGTGCGAGACTCTCTTGCTTTTTCTCTCTTTCTTTCCTCCTGCCACGTTTCGCTCAAACCACCGATCTCCCCCACCGCGCCACTCTCTGACTCCACCTCCTTCGTCACCTCCTTCGGCTATCACGGGGCGCCTCTTCGAATTTTTCCTCTCTTTCATTCATCTTTTTTTTTTACTTCCCTCCTCATTCTCTCTCTCTCTCTCTCTTTTCGCTCTCTTTCTATACAAGTTCCTTCGGTTTTGTAAATCTTTTTTCCCTCCCTACGGTCTATCTCTCTCGAGCCCCGTCACTATCCTTTACTTTTCTCTCGCTCTAACCCCCCCACATCATTTTCTCTCTTTCTCTCTGTCTCTCTCTCTCTCTCTCTCTCTTTCTCTCTCTCTCTTTCTCTCTAGACTCTCCCGTGAACCACGCGTGTGGGGCCACGTGTGCTTTCCTGCTTCGTGAACGTTTCGCTTTTTCTCACTCGTTTTCGCCCTTTTTTTACACTCTTACCCCCCCCCCCCCCCCGCTCTTTTATCCACTCGTATCTTACTCTCCTATGTCTATAATATAAATTCTAATTCTCTCTAACGAAAATAAATAATCCATCTAATGAATTTTCATTAATAATACTCCGAAATTCACGAAAACGCTTATAAATCTTTAAACACTCGAAAATC
The DNA here is from genome assembly GCA_951802705.1 of Netelia virgata. Classification (NCBI taxonomy): domain Eukaryota; kingdom Metazoa; phylum Arthropoda; class Insecta; order Hymenoptera; family Ichneumonidae; genus Netelia; species Netelia virgata. Next base: position 36,683,834 of record OX637866.1, read on the forward strand.
AACATTTTCCATGGATTTTTCGTTATTTTTATTTTTCGTTCAAATATAGCGTATATCGGGTGGGTATATATCAAAATATGGTCATGCACGTTTCTGACGGGGATATCTCGGCTCGACTACCGCTGAGCAGCAACAGCAGCAGCAGCAGCCAGTTCGGTCTCGTCGTTTCGGATCGCTTATCGCTAAACGCCTGGCGAAGCATAGAGAGTAAAGACGGAGAGAGGGAGAGAGAATGGGGATAATACCCATGGGAGGGCCCCGCACTCTTCTTTATACCTAATACATACATTATATATATATATATATACATATGTATGCGATACTATGGCATTTAAGTAATATATATATATATATATATATATATATATATATATAAAATGCGTATTACAGTACGTAGCATAGAATATAGAGATATATACACGTATAAAGAAAGAGACCGAGAGTTGCGTGAGCGCGCACACGACGCGCACGCGGTGATTCCATGTCGGAGGAATGCGCCTATTATACACAAGTTGCCCGGTGCGTGTCCACTCGCCTTCTCGTTCTCTCTCTCTCTCTCTCTCTCTCTCTCTCTCTCTCTCTCTCTCTCGTCTCTCTCGTCTCGTACGCCACACGTCGCTCTGCGTTGTCACGTGGTATATCGGCCCGCGTACGCGCGACGCGGGAAAAACGGGGCGGTGGGGGAGGGGTGAGAGACCAACAAACGAGTGTTGTGCGTTGCCGCAGGGACGAGCGACACGGAGTGATAAAGAGCGAGAACTTACATATATATATATATACGTGTGTATAGATGAGAATCGAGCCGAGTGTACGAGCCTTCCTTTATACATCTCTACTCGTTCTCTCTCTCTCTCTCTCTCTCTCTCTCTCTCTCTCTCTCTCTCTCTCTCTCTCTCGCTCTCGCTCTCTTTCTCTCTCTTACGCTGCGCCCGCGACCGTTTGAGACGGGTCAGTTACGATACGCTATAAGGCTCGGCGGCGTAACGCGTGCTCGTAACGAGAGATAACTTCACGGCTATACATGGTTTCTACGAAAAATGTTGAAAAACTTTGAAAAACGTGCCTTCTCGTTGAAACCTTTCGATCTTCATCTCGTTTTGACGTTTTTACGATTGTTTTTTTTTTTATTTTTTTTTTTTTACGAAATCTCGCTTATCTTCGTACGTGCGAAGCGCGAGAGAGGTTACCTCCTCACGAGCGAGACGTCGCGCGATTTTACACGAGTGCGCGAACAACGCTATTGTCGATTTCACGTTTTTCTTTTTCATTCGATTTTCACGGATTTGAAAATATATGGTTTTTTTGTTTGTTCGTTTCCGCGACTTTTTCACGAAAATTTGATCGCGATGAGCTTACGTCGAAAAATGACGGATAGAGGGTTGAGAACCTCTGGATGATGCGGATATGTATTTATGTATGTGTATATATATATATATATATATTAGGTCGAGTCAGGAAACCGGTGTGGAGATATATATAGTATGTAGGTAACATATAAAGGGCGCGCGAAAGTCGGTACGGGGTCGCGTGGGCGTCTTCGTCTCTTTCTCTGTCTCTCTCTCTCTCTCTCTCTCTCTCTCTCTCTCTCTCTCTCTCTCTCACTCACTCTCTTTCTCTCGATATATACTTATATACGTCTATATATATATACGTGAATGTGTACACTCGGTAGTTTAGCGTTTGCATTACACGCCCGAGATCCTTTCTCTAATGCGTCTGTGTCCGCGATCTATCGAAGTTGGAAGTTTGGTCGAAACGCGCCCGGTCTAACGTATACGATAATACCAGCAAAGAAGTATGGGACCTCCGCGAAGCACTAGAAATTTCGACGGGGCTTCACTCTCGCCTCCTCTTCGACACATCTTCGTCGCGTTCCATATTCGTTTCTCGACACTTCCTTTCCGTGTCTCGTTGAAAATTCACGTTTTATACTCGCGCGAAGCTTCACGAAAGTATACGTACTCTTTTCAAAAACAGTAACGTAAATCATTAGTCATTCGTTCAACGTCGAGACGATTTTACAATTTTTTATTTCAATTAAATAAAAATTATGCGTTTATGAAAACTTATTTACGCCTCGATGATTCTTTTCGAATCTTTATACTCGAATTATGAAAGAGAAAAATGAAGGAGGATTTCGAGTGTCGATCCAAAAAACGTGTACTAATGAAATTAGATTTTTACCCCCCAGTGTTTACTCCAGAGAGAGGGGAGAGAGAGAGAGAGAGAAAGAGGGAGAGAAATAGTGGAAAAGCGTTTATCTTGATATTGAGGGTTAATGAGTCTACGTGCGATACTATAGATAGTTATATACCTATGTATATATAAGGCGTGGTATGGAGGTGGTAGAGAGCGTCTCAAAAGGAGCATCAAGCGGTAACCCCCGGGCGCATTACCACCCCATCCGGCGGGTGATCGCTCTACGCTGTTCATGTACACGGGGTCAGGGAGGAAGGAAGGGTTGTTTAACCCTTATCGGATCGTCGTAGCGACTACCACCGCGGTTAAGAATATACAGGTGCGAGTTTCTTCTGTGTATAGAAACACGTCGTACCCACATGGCTATTCTACATATTAGGTACCCTTTGCATGTGTACTATACATTTAAATATATATATATACATAAATATAGATTGCACAGTTGATTGCTACACGGGGTTTATAATACCTGTGGATTTCGCGCTGGTTCCATCGAATTGAAAAACCGTCGGAACTGTCCCCGACTCTCGATTTTCCAGCGATATTGACGATTCACCCCTTTTACCGGATGTCAAATTGCCGGATCGTTTCTCTCTCTCTCTCTCTCTCTCTCTCTACCCTCGTCGACGGGATAGAAAAAAATCATCGGTCGATGAAACGACGGTCGTTTATTAAAAAAAAAAAAAGAAAGACTGGTCGATGGATTAATTCGAGCGACGATAATCTTTTTTACGAAAATTTCGTCATTGAAAGAGAAAAGAAAAGTATGACGGGAGAACGATATAAACGTATATCCTGCGTATGTGTGTTACACACTTTCACCTATATGACATGTCGTGAATAATACGTGTAACGCAAAAACGCACGAAGACGGGTAAAACGTTTGGAACACGCGGTTCTTCGCACGCCACACACGCTCGCGGCCTCTACCCCGCGATCTTAGATAACCGGGAGAGCAACGTATATATATTTATATGTATATGCGCATACATGGAAAACGCGGGCGAGGCGCGCAACTAGGTTATATTATTCCTCGGGCGCGCGTTGCACCATTCGGTTTAATTGGCCAAGTGGCGAGAGAGAAAAAGAGAGTAAAAACATAAAAAAAGCAGAAAGAAAGAGAAAAAATGAAGTAAGAGAACGAGGGAGAGAAGAATATATTTTGTCCTGGCGGTGGAGCTCTCGCGGTGAACCGCTGATTATAGAGAAATTAAAAAAGAAAAGGGTCTGTGTAATGTGAATGAGAGGGAGAAAGAGAGGGAAAGAGGAAGAAAGATTGAGAGATATACCCGGAGAGAAAAAGATAGAATCTCTCCCTCTCTCTCTCTCCCTCCCCCGTTCTCTCCTCTCCTCTATCATTTATCTCTCTCGTGGGCTCTCCGCCATCAACCCCTTTTACGGCAAACGACCAGAAGCGCGGAAGACTAAAGCTTACATATATATATATATATAAACCTATATACACAAGGGACCGAGAAGGACAGGGAACAAGGGCGCGAGAAAGAGCCGAACAGAAATATATCTAACGAAGGGAGAGAAAAGAGACGACAGAGAGGGAATATAGAAAAATCTCGAGAGAAGTTCGTGAAAAGTATATATAGGAAAGGTAAAATATAATATAGACAAAAATGTATAATCAATCGAAACTGGAGACAAAACTCTCGTTGCACCTACGCGAGATAGAAAGAGACGTAAGTAGGATATACCTACACGTATATAGTGTTGGCGATAGTATGGAGTCGCGTTAGCTCGGCACGCCAAGCGCATCGCGTTGCAGAAAGGAGCGCTCTCGGGGAAAAAGGAGAGTCGCCTTTCTGTGGTCGGCCTGTCGTGTGTGTGTGAGTGCGCGTGAATGTGCGCGCATGATGGAGAGGGGTCGAGAGGGGGGATATACATTATGGTCGAAGGCGACGAGCAGCGATCGTGTGCCGGCATGCCGAGCGCATCGTTGCAGCGTCCACTATTCATATACGTTTACATACATATACATACATATACATATATATATACATATACATATATATATATATATATATATATATGTATATGTATGTAAACGTATACGTACGTATTCACGACGCGCGGCATCCGCGCTCCGGCGCCCCAGAGATCGCATCGTGCGCGCCCGGAGACGCCCGGGGCGGTATAGCGTTTATCGGTCTGTAAGATCCACCGGGCGTGCACGACGTTACTCCGGAAGCTAGAGTACAGTCGCGTCCACTTCGTTCTCCTCCTGTGTACGTATATTCACTACGTACGAAGAGATATTCGGTGGCAAGAGCGAAGATGAGAAAAGCGCGAGAGCGAGAGAGATCGAGAGAGAGAGAGAGAAAAAGAGAACGAGAGAGAGGAACGCGCATCTACGAAAGTTAAGCGAGCCAGATGCGATCGAGAGAAGGGAATAAGAAAGAAAAATCGAGGATGGCGATTTACTTGCTCGTGGTAAAACGGAGATTAAGCCGCAAAACTGTGACTATAAAAAAAATGTCAACGTTTGAGATGTGAAAACGTGAAAATGGAGTTTTTCCGTGTCTCGATCGCGTATCGACAACTCTCGGCTTGGTTCGAGTTTGATTCCGATGTTTTACTCGTTTACGAGCCTTTCAAATCTCGATATCTTTTAATCGAGAAAATCGAGAGATTCGATTCGGCGAGAGATCGAGATGTTTTTTTTTGTTTTTGTTTTTTTCATTTATTAATCGGAAAAATGTCGATGAATTGAGAAACATAGAGGGTGGACGATTAATTCAGTGGCTTATCGGAAGCCGAGAGGGATGCGCCGCCAGAGAATCCACCCGACGATCATTCCCTATATTCGTGTTGTTTTTTTTTCCATATCCTTCGGCGTTTCTCGCTCGTTTCGTCTCGCCTCCGTGAACTTTAATCCGCGCGCGCGAGCGTTCGCTCACGCTCGAAAAAACTCTTCCTGATTAATTATGACCCCGTATACACCGCGCCGAACGGAGCCCGGGAGAGTCGACCGTAGTGCGTTGGCCTCGTAATTGCTAATTAGTTGACGTAACGCCGGTAATAAGAGGCCCGCGCGTCGATCCTCGATGTTGCGATGCTTCGTTTTTTATCTTTTTTTCATTTCTTTTTGTATCTTGTCTCTTTCTTATTTCTCCGCCGTAAGATACCTCGAAGAAATCTCTCTCACGATCGGTTCGACAAAAATTTACCCACCGCGCATTATTCAATTCGACGAAACTTAATTCCCCACCCTCGCATTATTCTTTAATTCCATACAATTTTTCCAAATTAAATTACCCGCAAACTGCGATGTCCCCTTAAATTTTACTCGGTCGGTAAATTCGTTCGTTATCGATCGTCGCTGTCTTTTCAAAAAGAAGCTTTCGAATGACGACGCGGCCCCAAAAGTCGTGCGAATTCGAAAAGCAGCGATCGACTCATTCGCGAAGCGCGCGCGTCGTTGCATTATTTGGCGAGGTGGGGAAGGTTTATCGAATATAATGGGAGGAAGAGTCGAGGGTTGGTGCTAAATACGGATAATTCGGGGTAACCGCTAAATACCGAGGGAAGGCGAGAGACGCAGACGTTAAATCCTGCGTTGCTCCGATATATCGCTAATATAATATATATATATATATATATATATATATATATGTATATATATATATATATGTATATACCAACATAGGCTGTAGAATCGAATGTAACTTCCATCTCCGGTGGCGACCCGAACGAATTATTTATCGGCGAGGATGTTCTCCTCCGTCGTATCTCCACCGAATGGAAATTCAGAGGGAAGAAAATGACATTTATAGACATATACAATATATGTAGGTATATATATATGTCCCTTTTATCACCGATGCATCGATGTACAAATTTCTTATTTACCGCGATCTAGTTTCGCGATAGTTGGTACGCGATAATGAACGATCATGATTGATGATAATGATGATGACGATAGCGAGGAACTCTCGTGCATAGCTGTGAATGGAAAAGCGTCTCTAGAGTCAGCACCATCTGTCCGCATCCCCACGAGGCCGTGAGAGAGAGAGAGGTTTCGAAAGAAAAAAAAAAAAAGATAAGAAAGATAAAAAAAGGGGAAAAATGAAAAAAAAAGGAAATTAAAAAAACTTGAGTTGGCTACGAGAGAACGCTCTTTCTCTCTCTCTCTCTCTCTCGCTCTCGTTCTCACTGTTTCGTCGCCTCTTCTCGGTTAGGCCGAGAGCACATGTGTCTCGAATGTTTTTTGTACCATTACCTCCGCGACTCCGCGGACGCCGCGAACTAACGTCGTTATGCCAAAGCTCTATCGACTTTCTTTTCCTTCGCGAGAAAGAGACGCGATGAAGCGTCTTGTATTTTACTTCGGTAAAGGCGCTTCGTTTTTCTTCGACTATTTTCTGCTCTTTAGCGTGAAATTATATAGAGGGAAAAAATATGTCTTGGTGCGAATAAAACAAAAAGAAACAATATAAAAAAAAAAACGGGGGAAAAAACAGACACGATTGTTTTTGCATTATATATCGTGAGTGATGTATTATTGTCCGAAGGATCTCGTCATACCTGCGGCAAGACGGAGGAGTATGAAAAAAAGCGTCAGTGGGTCGTGTGGTATATATATATATATATATATATACATATATATATGTAGGGAGAGAGAGAGAGAGAGGGAGAGAGAGGGAGAGGGAGAGGGAGGTGGGAGAGTGGAAAGAGAAGAGGTAGGGAATGAGGGAGGGGTGAGGGAATATAACACACCGGAGAATTAGCTGCTACTCCCAGGGACTACCGGAGGGACAAAAAGCTCGAACGAAACCCGCGCGAGGAGATCGAGAGAACTACCGAAATAAAGGACCCTCTTTCCCCTTCTCTTTCTCTCTCTCTCTCTCCCTCTCTCTTTCTCTCTCTTTCTCTCTCGAGTGACCAGCAACAAGCCACAGAGCCCGAGGGCTTCTCTCGCTTTGGCAACAGTGAAATCGTGGCCCAGGTTACGAGACGGACGATAAGAAAAAAAGAAGGAAGAAGGAAAGTGAGAGAGAGAGAGAGAAAGAGTGAAAGCCGGAGAAACAGAGAGAGAAAGAAAGAAAAGGACAAATCGATAACTACCGACTACTTATTGGCTCCTTCGTTTCTTTCTTTTCCTCTCTTTTGGCCGTTTCTTCTTTTTCTTTCTTCCATTTCCCCGATTCTCGTGTTGGCTTCATTCATCGTGGCATTGTACACTCCTTTATCGTTTCTCGGTGGTTTAAATCGCGTGAAATATGTTTCGGTACGAATGAAAACGAGCGCCGGTGTTTCAACTCGGTTATAACAAATTTGTAGGCGTTTTAGAGCTCGGTCGAGTTAATTTTAAACGTTAACAGAGCCTCGAAGCGATCGCGCGGAGTCCAACAGATCCCGGACAACGAAAATCCTACGAAAGCTACGACGAACGCAGAAAAAAAACGTGACTAATGACCCTCGATGCATCGTTTTTATTTTTTTCTTTCGGACAACATTTACAATGGCCGGTAAATTGGGCACGAAAAAAAAAAAAATTCGTATCTACGCCGAGCTCGCGGGGCACGATTTTTCACCGTGCCACTTTAACGATCGAAGGACGATTCGTAATAAGAAAACCCGTCAAAAGAGTCATCACTCATGATTGTTAAAAATCTTTCGTATCGATCGGGATTCCACACCGTTCTCATCCAGGAGCAACAGATCGTTGATATATTTAGGAGAGAGGCGAACGGGTTATACGCCGAGAAACGTAGGTACATTAAGGGCCGAGAGAGAGAGAGAGAGAGAGAGGGGGGGGGGGGGGGATAGAGATGGAAGAATCGAGAGAAACACGAATTCACTTGGAGCCGCCAACGGCAGAAGAGCGACTGTGTTGCGGATCCCTCTCTCTCTCTCTCTCTCTCTCTCCCTCTCCCTCTCTCTCGAGTCTCCTGTATCCCGTCGTGAGACCGTCTGCTTCTGCGATATAGGATAGCCCGTATAAACCCCCCCCCTCGTGTCAGAATAAGGAACAGCAACAAGAGGGAGACAGAAAGCACAAAGTCCACCGTCCCGAACGAGATTTCAGATTAATTGCTTCGACGTTAGTTGCAACTTAATGAGGATTTGGCCGTGAAGGGAAGAAACAAGTGGTTTCGCGTAACGCCAAACGTATAGAAATTTTGTCTCGATGCGAATGAAGTTGGAAGATTTTTCGACATATTTCACGGTTCATCGAGGTTTTTGGCTCGGAGGTTTCTAAGCGGCACGCATCGAAGCCATTCGAGTCAAACGCGACTCTGCGTTTATCTCCTTCGCTCGCTTTATTCTTCCTCTTCTTCTACGCGACTCGTACGACCTCGAGTTTTTCTCGCTTCCTTGTACTGGCTTCTCCTTCTTCTCATCTGTATTATCTCTTCTCTGTTCACGCGGTGTATGTGAATGTGTATGAACGTGTATACATATCGTCGTGTCTTGAATTGATCGACATCCGAGTAGGAGAGACGCCAGGGCCAAAAGCCATTCGTGGGCGTATTAGGCACCCTGACGAGCGTTCACAACCCTCCGCCCTCTGGTGAACGTCCCTCGAACTCAATCTTGGGCTATCTCTCTCTCGCTCTCGCTCGTGTTTCTCGACCCATGAAAACGAGAGAGAGAGAGAGAGAGAGAGAGAGAGAAGACTGAGAGACCGGTCTGTTTCGGAGTGAGAGGAAAAGAGGGACCTCTTATATACCCGAAATGATCGACGGTCAGACCGAGAGAGCCGCAGAAGCGATTCCAGTACGTTGGATGAACCAGAGGTTCTCAAATTCATCGAATATTTTTGTTGTTGTATACAGTTATCGAAGCTATTCTCTAATTCTAAAGGAAATCTCATCGAACAATTTCGAAGGTTTGCACGTTTTAACGAAATTTAAACGTATGGCATCAATGAGTGGTACAACGATACGTTTTGGTCGCGTCGACATTACCCAAATTTATCGTCGTATTAAAACTCAATGCTAAATGGAAAAAAATGGAAATTAGGATCCCGAAAAAAACGACGCGTTGAGAATTATCAGCTGTTTGAGATAACGCAAAGATATTTCTTTTCCAGTTTGTAAATCAAAGGAAATAAACTGGGCGAAGAGACAAAGAGAGAGAGAGAGAGAGAGAGAGAGAAATAGAGCGAGCGAGAGAGAGATTGATTGGTATATATTTATTATGCCCTAGCGCGCTATGGGCCAAATTAACAGAATGGTACAATGAACCGCTTGTGTAATAAGAAGCTTACGTCTAATACATTCAGAAACGAGTGAGTTTTTTATTGCAAATTATTTACCCATGAGAAATTCAAGTGAGATTCCAAAATAGACTAAGCTAAAATTGAATTAAATGGATAGTTGAATTCACTTGAAAAATTCAAGTGAAATTCCAAAAATTGACTGAGCATCGTAATAGATAGACAATGACGTGCCTATGGAGTAAATACTTAACGTTTCACTAAATTAAATGGATAATTGAATGCACTTACAACTACGACTTATGACTAAAATGATGCCGGGTCTTAACAGTACAATTACAACTAAGACCACAACTAAAATAAATTGCGTTTGAGTACTATTACTACTAATTGTAAGACTCCAATCAAAATATATTTTAATTTTCGTGACGCCTGACAGAAAAAGCGTCCATTTGGCGGAGTAGCAATTTAATTAGCGATATACAGCCAATAGAGAAATCGCCAATGGAGAGAGATAGAGAAATCGACGATAGAGAAAGAGTGAGAGAGAGAGACAAAGAGAGAGAGAGAGAGAGCGTACGATGAATAATAAAGGTCCCACCGGAACGTTTGACGCGAAACTAAAAGATTTGCCGAAGCATCGAATAAATACGAACGATGACCCGGTACGTGCCACGACAATACCGGTAATACTGTTGAACTTTGCAAAGTACCCGTGAACTTTCCGAGAGTAGTCCGAGAATGATACAACTACATACGCGTATGTAATATGCATTAGGTACACATATATAGGACGTATTAATGTATGACGTAACGTCACTCGTACGATACGTCCAGTTCGAGGCTCGAAGGTCAAGGTCGGTCCGAGGATCCAACCGAGAAAGGTTCTCGTGGATATTGTAGCGTATACGAATAGGTACGAAGCAACAAAAGATTTTCTGTTCATCGGCAAAATTATATTTTTCATCTCGATTCTCGCTAATCGTTCTTAGGCTATATTTAGACCAATTTTATCCTTCGAGATGAATCAATGTTTTTCGATTTTTGTTGTCGTTTAATTTCGCTGAATAATGTTATTATTTTTCGCCTCGCATAAGAATGGTGAAACATTTTGTCAGGTTCCAATCGTCGATAATCCCCGATAAACTATGCAGCAGGTACTTACTTTACTTTCCAAATTAAAAAAAAAACTACTAGTCCTAAATTTAACTTCAAATTTCGCGATTGTGATGACGAAATCGGTGAAGAAAGTTGAATTTTTTTGTTTTTTTTCGTGATTTTCAAATTTTTGCAGAATTGAATTCAAGCTTCGTGATCAAAGGGCCCAAATATTTGGAAATATTAATAGCGATTTTGCGTTTAACAATTTTTTTAGTATTTTCCAAAAAAAAAGAAACATTTATCCCTACAATGCCTATAATTCTATGATTTTCTTAATGATCTTTCAATAATCGTCGATTTTTGCGAATCAGAAACAAATTCGGGACTTGATCAAGGCCCGATCCCATACAACGTTGCATCCTTGATTCAGGCCTCGTTATTAGCCTCATCGGGGCCGTATCTTAAATAAAGTCCGGGCCAAAATTCAGACCGACCAAATTTCAGCTCGGTTATATACGCGAGAAAGTCTACGCGGCTACAAAGCACAAGTCATTTTGTTACAAACGCTCCCCCCACTTGGCTCTATCTCGTCGCGAGAGACCGAGAGAAAATTCTGAGACGAGTGTCCATCCATGCGAGAAGGTGATAATGGTACGAACCGCAGTGGCAATTTCTGCTCGTCGAAGGGAAGAGTCATGGGAAAAGGCATCGGGGCTTCACAGTTTTATACTCGCTCTCGTCATACACTACGGCACTAACACGTTCTCATGTGTAGGTGGGCGTTTTTGTTCGTTTTCCTCGGTGACGGAAACACGGAAATGGCACAAGTGGAGAGGGTGGGGGATAAGGTCAAAGCGATTCTCACAACGTCGAAGACGCCGCGAGTAAACTCGGTACCGCGAGAAAATGCGCAAATCCGCCAAAAAGTTCATTTGGGGAGGACACGATTAATATCGATTTTGAAAGTCGAGAACGATTTTTTTTCTTTCGGTTACGTAAAATTCGACGTTCTTTCGTCCACGATACGTTTATTCTCGAAATATTTCGTCGTCGATGAGGATAAGTGCGATCATTGATTCGCGTAACGCCGCAAGATTAATTACGGGCCGTATGAATTAGCCGAGGATAATTAAACTCAATTTGGGACATTTAGGAGTAACTTGGAACGAGCCTGTACCGAATTTTAGAACGATTAATCTTATCTCGGGGACGGTCGATATTATAATTTGGAAATAGCAAATCCGTTCACCATAAGCTTTATTTTTGCATTTGTACTTTGGAGTTTCCGTGACGTGCCGAAGACAGGAAACGTAGAAGAGACGGGTGACGTGGATTGCGTCGCAGGGACGCTTCTGCCTGGCTATATTGCGTAATAAAATAGGGCTTTCGCGGGCTCCTATGCACATCACGTATCGACCACCGACAATTCTGTGCTCTTCGCAAAATTCCGTCGTCGTCGTCTCTCTCTCTCTCTCTCTCTCTCTCTCTCTCTCTCTCTCTCTCTCTCTCTCTCTCTCTCTCACCCCCTCTCTCTCTCTTTCTACTCAAAGTCTATATATCCATACACACGGGATACGTATACGTATTATCTTGTCTGTGGTGACTCCCTCCCCCCCTTTCCCTTCTGCTCTCCTCTATAACGAGGTTACGTATCGTGGAACGCGGATATCGAGAGGATCTCCCGTCTGATCCCCCTCGCGACGAGGGGATTCGATTCGAGAACGTCCTACACGACGAGAGAGGTTTCGACCCTCTGCCGTGAGAGTGGCGAACACGCGGGAATCCTTTTTTTCCGTCTCCTCACTCGTCGAATCATGCACTCTCGCTGCCACACGGATGAAAAAAGACGAGAGAGAGAGAGAGAAAAAGAAATATCCGACGTGATTTCCAAAGCTCTCGGGAGCGTAAAGCCTCGTCGGTCGATAAATATTTGGGAGAAACGGAGCGAGCTAGGGAGAGATATCGCCTCGGCGATGGCGCTGCGGTCGAGATTACATTATCGAGTCGCAATTATGTTTTAGGAAACGAAAGGATCTTTCTCGCATGCAAATCCAGGACGATAATTAATCAAATATTTCGATAATCCTACGCGAGATCGATGACATCAACCCCCAATCGACGATATAAACCACGAGAAGGGAGAATCAAAATTAATATTTAGCCGATTCGGTCGTAAAATCCTACGTCCGAGTGATGTTACTCTACATTCTCTAACAACGGGTATCTCGCATCGAGAACAATTGCTGGCCCGTTTCATGGTTTACCTATACACGTATATAAAACGTATAAATACATATATTCTGCACAGAAACGATACTTGACACCATTGCGAACAAATGTTTCATAGCTGTAGTAAAAACGTTAACCTCGCGATCCCTCGGTCCATCGCAAAAGTCGTTTGATTAACGCGGCATGCCGGATCCCCGAGCTTTATCCAACTGTCTCGCAGGTACCTGTGGCTTTTTTCCAACTGTTGTGCCGACCTATATATATATATAACGTCGAAGAAAAGCGAGGAAGAACGTACGAATAAGGTAATAGAACGGCTTTTCAAAGACGTTGAACGAAAATTAGTGCCCGGCCGAATTTTACGATAAAAAGAACCTACTGCCTCCTTCTGCGCCTCCCTCCCTCATATATATGTATATACGAGTAATATAAACTATCGAGGATTGTCTAGCCGCGTATTTTATAGCCTGTTGGTCCTATTCTCCTTCTCTCTTGCTCCAGACCACTTCCCTCTCTCCCTCTCTCTCTCTCTCTCTCTCCTCGCATAACCGAAAAACTCCCTCGACGATTTTACTACGGCTCGTGGGCTACGGCCGTGATGGCAGGACGAGGCCAAGCGATCCGATGTAGCCGATGTTATATACATGTAAATATATATATATATGTATATAGGTAAGCAGGTACCTGCGGATCTGAGGATTTGAGTGCGAGTGGTGTGTGTGTGTGTGTGTGTGTGCATCGAGAAGCTCGAGAAGAGACGAGAAAGGCGACGAGGCCGCACACATCAGTAATCGTGGGCTAGAAGAGAAAAAGAGAGAGAGAGAGAGAGAGAGAGAGAGAGAGAGAGAGAGAGAGAGAGAGAGAGAGAGAGGATAAGAAGTTGAACCTTAGGGAGGGTTCTGCAAGGCGATTCCGAAGGCTCTTTCGAGAGACCCGCTAGTCGCGCACTCGAAAGACTCCTCGAGGAGGAGAGAAGACGCTGAGGACGAGAAAGAAGGAACTCTCCCCGTCCCTCTTCGTCTTTCCATCTCGCTCTCTCTCTCTCTCTCTCTCTTTCTCTCTCTTCCTCACGCTCGCATCTTCTCCGTTGCTTCACTCGAGGAAGAGACCCCAGGGTAGTTTCTTCCTCTCACTCTCTCTCTATGTATAGTACACACTATCCATATATCTATACCTGTATATATAACCCTCTTCGTCTACTTCTTCCTCGTCTTCTTTCGTTCTTCCTTTGTGCCAAGGAGAACCGGTTCCGCCAATCGTCGTACGGCTACGCCAAAAATTCCACCAATCCCCTGGCAACTTATCCACGTCCTCTCTACCTCCTTTCGGTTTTTTCGCTCTCTCTTTCTCTCTCTCGCTCTCTTCGTCTGTTGGCAGTCGCGAGCTCCCCCGCACTCGTCTAATCCTTAGCCCTCTGGCACGCTCTCCTTCCCTCTCTCTCTCTCTCTCTCTCTCTCTCTCTCTCTCTCTCTCTCTCTCTCTCTCTCTCTCTCTCTCTCTCTCTCTCTCTCTCTCTCTCTCTTCCTTTTGAGAAGCCCAGCGGCCACGTCTACTCGGTGATTTATTTATTTACGCCGGGCCAAAGTTAATGACATTTTTAGGAGTCTCTCTCGCTCTCTCTCTCTCTCTCTCTCTCTCTCTCTCCCTCTCTCTCTCTCTCTCTCTCTTCGTACTTATCTCATGCGCGTCTCGCAAGAACGAGAGGCGAGAATTCCGGTCGTGCGGCAAAAGCTCGTACGAATCGTGTGCAACGTAAATGGTCAAGTACGAAAAAAAAAAAAACAATATTAAAAGTCATTCGGCCTCTTCTAAAACGCGAATAATGCCCGATAATTTTAATTCGTACTTATAGTCAACGGTTGTTCGTCTTTTTTCTTACATCGACTTCTCTTATCCGGAAGGCCCTTGGAGAGAGTCGCGCGGATCGAATTCTAAATTCGATGCGGCGAAGCCACCGAGACTTCCGAGAAATGGCGTCAAGCATCGCGAGAGAAATGTAAGTAGCAGTGGCTATAAGCCGGGACGTTCGCGAAACACGAGTCTCCGACATAGCTAAAATACTGGCTCTCGAGAGGTAGGACGAACGAAATAAAACGGAGAAAAACAAAAGAAGAATCGCCTCGCAAAAAAATTGAACACGGAATCGGTAATAAATTTCCACGTATTACGTGTATAAATGGAAAGAGACCCCGAGGGAGCGCGATTACGCGATTTAAAATGAATAATCCAAACAAAAATAAAATAAAAGCAATTTTTTTTTTAAATGACGTATTTATTATTCTCCGCAGCTTCGCAGCTGTTGGATAAGCGAAGTAACCAAAAAATAAAAAAATAAAAGAAAACGAATGATTCAAACATCACAGGACGTCTCGAAATTGCGGCTGATTTACGTGGGAGTTGTATTCGACAAAATAAGCTCGTACGCGCGTGCACTCGAGTGTCTCGGGCGAATGCTAATTCTTGTAAAATTTACGCGCTTCTCGTTTTATTGTATTTTTATTTCATTTTATTTGTCTCGTGGCAAACGAGCGTTTTATATCTACACACACACACACACATATATATATATATATATTGGTGTGTGTGCGTGTGTATGTTTGTGTATGTATGTATATGTGTTTGTATATGTAATGAAAGTTGTAATGCAAGTTATGAAGCGAAACTTCCGTTAGGAGCTTCGTGCTACCTAGTAGTTTGAAATAGTTGGGTACCGAGGGCTTTTTCCGTGTGTGGATCATGGGGGTGGTGCTCTCGCGCAGAAGAGAGAGAGAGAGAGATAGAGAGAGAGAATACGATATAGGAAGATTCTCGTACAACCGTTCGGTTCGTTCTCGTCCCACGTCGCCCAAAAGTGAGATAGAACGACAGAATGAGAGAGAGAGAGGGAGGGAGAGAGAGAGAGAGAGAGATAGTGAACCGCTTTGTGTGTGCTCGCGAATCGATCGGGAAAGCGGCACATCGCGAGCACGGCTAGCACGTGTGGCAACAAAGAGAAAGATATATATATATATATATATGCGAGAGAGACTGACTCTCGCTCTATACGGATGGATATACGAGAGAGCGCGAGCGAGTGAGTGAGAGAGAAAGCGAGAGAGAGAGAGGGAGAGAGACGCGCGCAGAACCCGCTCGCGACCATATAGATTAGAGCATTTGCAGCATATACGTCAACCCTTTTTTCCACTCGATCGAAGTTAACAAATATTTTTGACCCAACCTATTACGCACTTGGAGCAAAACTTCGTTTTTTTGTTTTAAATACGCGACAGACCATCTACGATAACGTAGGTATAACGACGAGACTAGTGTGACGAAAACATCGTCGAATCGATGAACTCGTGAAAATAATAATCGTTATTATTTGGTCCCGTCTACGAAAGTAATCAATTAGCCGATCCTCTCTCTCTCTCTCTCTCTCTCTCTCTGTCTCTCTCTCTTCCGGGACAAAATCTTTTTCTTTCGTTCGTAAAGACGAGTCGTAAACACGAGTCGTTATAACGAGCGGTAGGTATAGGTACAAATTTAAGCACGAAGGGGTTACGAAAATGAGATCCATAAGATTCTCGAGATTGTTTCAACCTTGATCTTGCGGCATCGCTACACACCGGGAACGCGAGAAACGGCGGCCCAAAAGTTTTTTGCCTCGCGCGAGCATCGTCCACTCCCTTGCTCCGTCCGCATATATATATATATATATATCTATATAGTACGGAGTCCGGTGTACTTTTGCCGCTCACGTGCGTCGCGTTCGTGCGTGGGTGCGCCTTCTCTCACTTTGCTTATGCGTCTCTCTCTCTCTCTTTCTCTTTCTCTCTCTCTCTCTCTCTCTCTCTTTCATATATATACATGTATCTCTGTATATATATATATATATGGGAATGCAGCGTGGAGATGGACTCCGAAAACACGCAGGGAAATATTCGCACGTACGCGCGAGAAAGCTTAACTAAATACACGTGTGTGTAGCTTCTCATCTCCCCCAGCCCCCCCCCCCCACCCTTCCAACTCTTCTGTGTCCGTCCATTCGTCCGTATGTCCTTTATGACTCTCGTTATGTGGGTGACGTGCGCGATCCTAGAAAAAGATTTACCGACATCTGTCCGACCAATCTCGGGGAATATCGTCCCTCGGGAAACTTTTTTCTATTCTTCGTGCAAACGAAGAAAATTTCACTACGAGAGATAAGCATTTTTGGGTCAACGAAGGAGACAGACAGAGAGAGAGAGAGAGAGAGAGAGAGAGAGAGAGAGAGCGGGACATATGCGACTCGGAAAAAAATCTTTCATATTCGAAGACGATTACAGCAAGATTTCTCGATTAACTCGGAAAAACAAGAAAAATTGTTAATCTCGAGTTGAAATAATTTATCCAATAAATTATATATATTGTTTCTTCATAGTCGAACTTGAGGAAACATTCGTCAATTTTCAACCCGATCGAAGATCGTCCGACGTTGTTTATTCTTTTTTTTTTTCGTGTCTTCGTATTATCGAGGATAATGGACGGAATTGGTGGCCAAATTCCAGGGGTCATTTTCAACGATGAGAAAAGGGCGTCACGCTCCCGCACGCTCGAACCTCAATGCGCGTATAATATCGCTCGAGTCGCGCTTCGTACGTAAATGTACATACGTATACTTACCGTATACGTTACATCGCGCCAATGTCTACATAGGTACCTGATGCGTACAGGTGTACACACACATGTATGTGTATGCGTGTGTGTGTGTGTACGCGTAACACCCTAACGACGTATATTCTGCAAGAGTGTATATAACTACGCGTATACGCTTCAGCAACGAACTGATGCGTAAGTACGCTCCTTTCTCTCCCTCTCTCTCTCTCTCTCTTTTCTCTCTTTCTCGCATATACACGTATTTATACTTGTGTATCGCTCATTGCTATTGCGACCGATGGCGTTTTTGCTGTACCGAGCCTCGTTAACCGTTCGTCGTCGTTAATCCTTTCAACATTATACATATAGTATCTTCCACCTCGACGTTTCACGTACTTCTTTTCTACTTACATGCACTCGGGTATAACCCTCCACACACCCGCCCTCTATTTTCCTCGCCACCTTATTTTTCCTCTCTTTCGTGTGTCGCCTCACGCCACGAAAATACACGAAGAATGTTGCCTTTATGTGAATTTTTTTATGTATTTTTGTTTTTGTTTTTGTTTTTTTTTTTTTTTTCGTTAATTAAATATTCTCGCATTACGACAAATTGTGTGGTTATTGTTTTTCCGAATATGAAGAAATGTGGTCGTAATCGTGTTAATGAATTTAGTGGTTTTCGTTTTTGCCGTTGGCTAATTCGGTCTCCCGACTCTGGTTGCAAATATTTATCGTAAGCCGGGGGAAGGAGGGGCTTGGGTAAAAGTCTCTATGCCTCAAAGTTGGTAAACGTGACATCTCGGGTCGATGCTCTCCCTTCTCGCTTCTTTCCACGAGCGAAATGTGAGCAAAGTATTCTTACGGACGAGAGGACTGTCCCTGGGCTCGTTAACGGTCAGAGAGAGAGAGAGAGAGAGAGAGAGAGAAAGAGAAAGAGAAAGAGAGAGAGAGAGAGAGAGACTCTTTGGATATGCGTACAACGAAAACTACTTTCGGTCCTTCCACGAAAACCTCGCCAGCAGCGAAACTATACACTCGTCTCTTCTCTATTTCTCTCTCTCTCTCTCTCTTTCTTTCTCTTCCCGTGTCTGACAACTTTTAGTTTAGGTTCGCCGTGAGCGAGAGTCAAGAGCCCAGCACGGATTCGCCGATCGACCCGACCACCGTATCGTCGTTCTCCTTTTCGTACGATTTACGACATACTTTTGGCAATATTTGGTACGTCGATTAACATTTTACTCCGACTTTACGAAACGAGTAAAATTATGGCTCGTGTGTCGTACGTATATTACTTTAATTTTGTTGTTTATTTTTCTTGACCAAACGTCCATTCTTCGATCAAATGTAGAACACAGAAAGCGCCTTCCTAGCAGTCCTATGAGTTCTTTCTAAATTTGTTTTTGTCGAGACACGTGCAGCGATGTCGATAAATACGAGTGCGACAATAATTTACGATTTTTTTAAGTTCAAAGTCTGAGTTCAAAGTTCAAATTTGACATTAAAATGATGAATTTTGTATCGAAAAGAAGAGAAACGATAAATCGTTCGCTAAATCATCATTTTCGTCATTGTTACCAACGTTCGATGGCGAGAAACTCACTAAAAACTCCGAGTGCGTCGCAATTTCGATGGAGATCGCTCGTTATTACAAATATCTCGTTTTCGAAAACCGTGTTTGAAGAAACAACTGTTTCATAAAATTATACCTACGTTTCGAAACGAATATATCGACGCAAGATTTTCGAAAATCCACGTCGAACGAATCGAGCACGATAATTATAATAAACAATTCGTTGCGTAATTTACGATTAAGAAATGTTACAATGGCACGCTCGAACGTCGTATAGTATACAAGAAACAAGATGTATTTAGGAGACGGTGAAATAAATATTTATCCTCGTATGAATTCGACCGAGACAAAGAAAAATTTCAATACCTATTACAACAAATTTCCAATTTCGTAAACAAATAATGAAAAAAAAACTCACCAGCGATAAAGCAGAACTCCACTGTGATGACTAGGCGGATGCCTCCACCGTCAAAAATCCTATATCATTCCTTGTCCTGCGTTGTTACTCCTTTATCTCCCAAAGAACGAGTTTGTTTCTCTCTTATCGTCGTTGTCGCGAAATCCTCTCGAATTTATCACTCGTCAATTTTGTCAAATAATCACACCACAAGAAACGGACACTTCCTTCCTCGCGACGTTCAACTCGAATTTTCACACGATGAAATCATCGATATCGCGTTAATTCATCGTGTACAACGACTTTCATAAGGAAAACAAAAAATCCAACGGATGAAAATAATCGAGGATTTTCCTTCGTCGTTTTTTATTCACAAAATGCTCGGTTCGAAAATCACTCTGGTTCGTCGCTCGTCTGACCGTCGGCGCTACATTTTCGTCGCTCTTTTCGCGCGTTTCTTCGCGAACGTAACAATAATGAGAAATTCTCACCGTGAATAATTAACGTACAATCTCAAATTTGTATTTGTGACATCGTCGTTCACATCATCGATCGATCTAGTGCAGTTAGCATGGGAGTTATCACGACGAATGCATATACGTTGCGGTGTGCGTGTCGATATATATATATATATATATATATATATATATAGGTATATGTTGAAATTTTCCGTAGGAGGTTCGAGAACACGAAAATGCCCGATGCGCCGGTCCAGTGAGCGGCGGCGGCGGCGGCAGCACCGAATTGACGAGAAAACTGTTCACCAGCGCTGTCGGGCTTCGGATATATTCCCTTTAACGCCGGGCGCCGGTCGGCCGAGCCAACGGTTAAAGCCTTAAAGCCCTCGAAAGGCTCTCCGCTCGCTCCGTCACTTCCGCGCTCGAATTTCACCTTTAAACGTGATATTATCGATTGGTTAACTCGCGAACGTAAATTCGACGATAAATTTGCCACGGACAATCACTACGTACGTACGACACTTGGCTTCCGTTTAAATAACACTTGTACGTCAATATAACGTTGTCTTGTGTCGGGATGATTTCGTCCGACGGCAACCGGAAGAGATGCGGCGCACAACGAACCGACCACGACACTCAGCATCGAGCGAGTGTTGTGCGAGAAAGAGCGAGCGAGAGAGAGAGAGAGAGAGAGAGAGAGAGAGAGAAAAGAAAGAGAAAAAGAGTTAGAGAGAGGGAGAGGGAGAGAGAGAACGATACGTTTGTATATATCAGACTGTGAATATCAATAACACTGCGTCGTTTGACAACGCGAATTCCTCGTTGTTATTTTTCTCGATCGACGCGATAGTCAACCGAATTGTATTCGCGTTTTCGTGTTAAACTGTGCAAAACCCGGAAATTCGTCTTTCACTTCCGGTTGAATTTTTTTTGGGCGTTACGTGAATAAAAACAACACGACGTTGGCATGTTCACCGTCCGACGGCCGAAGTGTGACTGCCGAATGCCGGTTACGTTCTTACCTACACCCCCCACCATAACCTAACGTAGCCCCGCCCATCCAGCCAAGCGGGCCACGCCCACTTTTTTTCGCTATACGGGCGGGAACGGGGCCACGCCCCATTTTACCAACGGATGCACATTAGCGCAATTGTATGGGACAGAATTCTTCGTTTTTAACCCCCACTCTAGCTACGACAGACCGCGCGGGTTCATAGCGTTTCTATGATCGAAGCGATTAAATCGATAAAGCGTATCGACAGCGATCGCAATGGCGTTCTCCTCATTTTCTCCTGGCGTTCTCCCCTAATATCTGTACGATCTTCGGAAAAAATACATCGATCTTTTATCGATCGATAGCATCGCGCGGATACCCAAAATGGTGGCTCGATCGATCGATCGACCGATCGAGATTACAGCGCGCTTGCGCAATAACACGCATCAGCATTTTTACATATCGACCGCGCTACTCGTCGCGTTCTTTTTTTCTTCTTTAATTCGGAAATCATTTTCAACCCAAACTTCACCGAATTCCTCGCGATTCATTGACTCTCGTGATTCACGGACGAATGACGACAGAAACAAAAAACACGTTTTCAAAGTTGTTACGAGCCCCGATGACGCAACGACATAATCTTTTGGCATCGCGGTAGAATCTTCGCGTGGGGGAAAACGCGCGTGGGGATACGTTTTTTTGTTTTTTACGACGCCTTAGACATTTCGAAATAATTTATCCGTACCACGTGCAACCGAGAGATTACTGGTTTTTTTTTTATTTTTAATCCGCGAATACCCTTCCCTGTCGTAGAATTTTGTTATTGCCGGGCGTAAATTAACGTTGTTACTGCGATGTTTGTTTAGCGCCGCGCATTAACATCGCCGTTCATTTTTTTAACGACCCCATCCCCTCTTCCCCAGGCGCGCCTTATCACGTGATCCGGAAAATTAACGTATAATAAAGAGAGCGTTCTATAATCGAAATCGCATCGTTCCTTACATTATTAGCTAGTAAATGGAATAAAACCATTATATCTACTTATTTTCGAGAAAATTCGGGTGGTGGCGTTACTGCGCACAATATGGCGTCTTCGCTGTATAAAAATATCAATGTTGCAAACTTATCTTGGATCTAATTAATCATGCATAATAATTCATCATTCGCGTTACGACCCCGATCGTGTCTTATCTTCGATTTTCTAAAATATCGTTCTTCATCTCCAACTTCGAATCGAAACGCATTGTGCCGATCAAGGATGCTTCCTCGTTGTTATCGGCATGCTGGATCGCGAATTTGAAGGTTATGGTGCCCTTGGCCCGTTCCTTCCGCAAGACTTTACGTCGGATCGAACGGAAGAAAAAGTCCAAATTGTCGTCACGACATACGCGATTAGTTGTATATAGTATAGTATATAGTGATGTATATAGTGATATATCTATGGATAAGTACACGACTCTTTGTTTCGCGACGCCGATGGGACGTAGACTTTTCTTTTTTTTTCTTCTTTCAAACGCCGTGAAACACCGGCTCCGCCTTCTCTGTTTCACTACCCACGCCCGGAACGAGACACACTTCCCAAGTGTGCGTGTCCACGTCTCTCGCTCCGTCTCGTAAAATGATGTTCCCGTCGTGCGATCTCTCCTCGCCCCGCTGCCATGGCTAAAACAGAACGAGCGCGCCGCTTGTTTTCTTTTCATTTTCGCTCCTTCCATTCTCGGGACGAGTCTCGCTACTGAATCAACGCGATCGGGGGGACGGACTCGCCACGCCCATCGCGAGCGCGCTCTCGCGTTGCTCCGCCCACACTAGCGCCGCCGTGGCTCAGTCAAGGATGTCAACGCGCCTTTGAAATTAAACGTCGCCATATTTTGCCGCTTCGCGGACCGAACGAATATCCCATGCGTCGCTCTTGATTCAAGGAACGGCTGGATTTCGGAATTTGAGAAAACGACTGGGTAACCTAACGTAACGATAATGTATTTCAAATTTTTGTTGCGATCTATCTTCTTTTCTTTCCTTCTTGGAAAAATACGAGTTTGAGATTAATACGTGGAAGAAACGAACTTAGCATCCGGAACGAACCCAATCGACAATTCACGAAATTAAAAGCATTTTTTGAACACGAAATATTGAAGGTTTTGATATGCGTGGTTGGAGAAATTCAAACTATCTCGTACTTGTATAGATTTCATGTTACAAATTTTAAAGGGAATCAATATGAGCAATTGTTTCTCTGAAAACACTTCGATAACCTCTCAAAGATCGAAATTAATTCAAAGGTCGGATTAACGAAAAATTTAAAGATTGCCTCTGAAAAATTGAACTCTGTCGAGATAAATGTGGGAAAATATATCCTTGGTTGATTGAGGAAGGAATTATAATTGTTGGAGAAACGACGAATTATCGTTTTTCGTTTTACGCATAGGAATGAACGCAGTTCCGAGTTCCACGCGTTTGTCACGAAGAGCTGTAAAAAAGGTTTGTTTTGTTTGTTGACCGCTTTGAGACAAGTACGATTCGCTCTTTGTATGAAATACAGGAACGTGGCACCGGAACGTCATGCGCTCGCGCGGCGCACTGGGGAACTTTAGTATCAATAATAATTCACGACTGTCACGAGATGTTGAAGAAAAATTGTTTTAACGTGGAATTTTCGAATGGGATGAAAAAAAAGATTTAAAAAATATCCGGTCGTAAGCCGACACGGGACGGTTTTGAACCGAGGACATTTAGAACTCCAGGCTAATGCTTTCCCGACTCAGCTCTTTGTATTCTTACATCTTTTATAGTTTGAAAGCTTATATTTGGCGGACGTAACGTTTCATATCCCACTCTAACTGGCATTACCTGTCTCTCTCTCTCACTCTCGGACTTTGAACTTACGCTCGGTCGATATTGGCACATAGTCGCGCGATTTTCGTTTACGAAGCGGTAATGTTGCAAATGTGATTGACCAATTTTCTCCGTCGATGTTTGCAGAAGACCTTAATTCGGGCCTGGGAGTTGAGTCTTTATCAAACGTTCGATCGCCAAGGACCGATCGATTATTTCTCGACGAGGCATTGTTTTGCTATAGTTAACGATTTTTAGAGGTTAGAGTGCTCGTTTGGTTGCACAAAAAATTTAAATCAATTCGCATATTACCCGGCAGTGACAATCGGTGAGTAAAAGAAGCTTATTTCAAAAATATTCTCGAAATAAAGAAACGCCTAAAAATTTCGCGAAAATCTGTCTTATAAAGAAGATCGAGACGAAATTATTTATAAATTTATATGCAAATTTCCTACATTTCACAGGATTTATTGTTCGTCTGAAAATTGTGTAAATTAAATAAATTAAAACAAATCGTAAATTTCAGAAAATTCCTGAAAAAATGCATCAGGCTATGCTCCGCTGCAACGGAGTTCAGACCGACATCCTGACGGATGGTCGCTGGGTCGAAGAGGGACTGGATCCTAAAGGTCGCAAAGATCTCGTAGTCCTTATTCCAGGAAACCCTGGAATCCCAAGTTTCTACACAAATTTTGTAAAAGCCGTGAAATCACAATTGCCCAGCGAAACACCTGTATGGACAATCGCACACGCGGGACACGTTCAACCACCGAGCGAATTGTGCTTCTCGACCGATGACAAAAGCGACAAACACAAATACGATCTGCAGGGCCAACTGAAGCACAAGGTTTGCATAAAAATGGAATTTTCTTCGTATTCGTCGATAGAACTAAAGGTCATTGTTAATGCGCGAGCATTAAAACATGGAAAATAATTGATAAAATGTACCGATTACTTTTGCAGATTGAATTTTTCAAGCAGTATGTTCCAAAAGACGCGAGAGTTCATCTCATAGGTCATTCCATAGGAGCCTGGTTTATTTTAAAGCTTCTCGATGATCCAAATTGCGCCAAACAAATTCACAAATGTTATCTGTTATTTCCAACCATAGAACGTATGGCGGAGAGTCCTAGCGGGAAACATCTTACTAGAAAAGTTAGTTGATCCATTGAAAAATGTATAATCGTTTGTCGCTTAGCTTTCGTTACGTGTTCGTGCTTTGTTTTGTCGCAGGTTCTGCCGATCGCTCCTTTCCTCATCTTCGCAGCATGGCTGTTTTCGTTTCTGCCGAATTTTCTTATAGCGTTTTTCATTCGGTTTTTTGGCGGTTTTTTTGTTGGCGTCACAGGCAAGAGCGTCAAGCCCGTTTGTCAATTTCTCGATCCATCGGTTTTACGAAGAGTCTTCAGCCTCGCGGAAGACGAGATGCGAAACGTGAAGGAACGCGATGACGATGTCATCGAGAGACACGGGAAAAAATTGTGGCTCTATTACGGAGCGAAAGACGGTTGGACACCGGCACGTTATCCGCAAGAGTTCAAGGCTCGGCATCCCAGTGTCGATGCTCAAGTTTGCAAACGAAACTTTCGACACGCTTTCGTTCTCCAGAAGGAAGATAAAGAACTTGGTCGCATAGTCGGCGAGATGATCAACGCTACAATACCGTAATAAAGATATAGGAATTGAACTAGGATAAGTTTACAATTAGAAAAAGGTACCGGGTTCCCAGATATTCGTATTTAAGCTACGATAATATAAAACGTCAATCAAAAGGAAAATTCGATAAATTGTGGGCTAAAAATGGTTTGTTACTTTTAAGGGGAATGCATTTCGTAGACTTAAGGGTAAGTGCGAAATACGAATATGTATGGAAATAAATATTGTTCGTCCAAAAGAAAGCTTATTCACTCGACCCCGAGGTATCTTGAAAAAAATGTTATATTTTTATTGATACCGAAACACCCGGATCTTCGAATCGAACGAAACAGTGGAGATAAACAGTGTTATCGCGAAGATTCAAAGCTTTTGTTTCTCCTTCTTCGCTTGCTCGGCAGCTGCTTCGATTTTGTCGTGTTCGGCGATCAGTGCGGTCACTTCACTCGCTGGTAAGATGCGGATTTTGGTCTTGCCGTTTTCTCGCGTCAGAGTGGCCATCTCGACTGTAAGGATGAAACGGAGAGGCATTTACATAGATTCAATTATATCGTTGTATATTTCCAATCGTTAATTACCTTTGTCGGACGAGAGTTTGGTCATATCGAGAGTTTTGGACAAGACTTTTATAGCAAGGGCTTGAGCATCCTTCAATGTGGTTTCACCTTCTTTGTATTCCTGCTTCAATGATGAAATTGCAGCGGCGGAATTATTTCCAATACACGTCGCCTTCCAACCTCCGTAATTTCCACTAGGGTCGGACTGATAGAGTTGGTAGCCATAATGACGATCCCATCCCATGTAGAGGATGGAAACGCCAAACGGTCGTTTACCTCCGTACTGAGTATAGGCTTGCTTTACGTCGCAAAGCCAAGAGACCAATTGTTCGCATGGAATTGTTTCACCATATTGCAACAAATATCGCTGACCGATTAGACGCAATTCATTGGTAAGGACATTGGCATCGGATGTGATACCAGCCACCGAACAAACAACATCCTCGTTGAGTTTGTAAATTTTTTCCGAGAAGAAAACCTCGTCGAGTAGCTTGTTGGTGTTGCGTCTTTCAGCAGCGAGAAGAATACCATCGTTGGCCAAAATACCAAGGCATGTGCCTGCATGACTTATAGCCTCCATTGCATATTCGACTTGATACAGTCTACCTTCGGGCGAGAATATCGTTGTTCTTGTGTCATATCTGCGAGCCTAAGTACCCAGGAAAGAAAACATAAATTTTTCATGTTATATAAACTTTTGTGTGAACAAAGAAATAGTTTTATTAACCGCGAGTGTCATTCGTATTTGATAATAATTTTGAGAACTTTGCACTGATAATTTTGCCTATTTCAACGCAAACTCGGCAATTTCTGTGCCCGATGACAATGCATTTCACACATAACCTCAATCATGACATGAACGATTTGTTTAAGAACTATACAGTGTCACAGTTTGATTATTTCATTTGTAATATGGGTTCTACAGCTTGGCGGGAGACTTACCATTTTATCAAATTATCTGTAGACCTTTTGTAAGATTAATGTTAACGGATTTGGCGAAAGGAAAAACGAGTCTTTCGACACTCGGTTGCCCTGTAAACTTGTCGCTCGCGTTCTCGCAACCTGAGCCCTGAATACCGAATCGAGCTGGTGGCGTTCATGGCGACAATATCGAGAACTACACGGCACCTATATATATATATATAGCTATGCTGATTTTAATAATATAACCTCAAAATGTCGACGAATACATCTTAGGACATTATTTATTAAGTAAAATAAACAAAGGTCAAGTTTTTTTTATCTCGTGAAAAACGAGATGGACGAGGACAGAGTGGCCGTAATTAATGTAGCGACGGAAACTAAAGTATTGAACGTTACTTTCTCTATTGGATGGACAACAGAGGACCTTTGTATCAATGTTAGTCTCAATGAACTGTCAGCCTAATTTAAAGTTCCGATTGTTATTAAGCGATTATCTATTATATTGTCTCGTTATGAAGGTCTGCAAACAAATTGGCATTGGTCCAGTGGCACGGCATCTGTTTGCTCTGAGGAATCGTGCTACGAGACTGTGGTTTCCTTCGGGCTATAGACTAGAGGGTAAAGAGAAGCTCAAATTTGAATTTCGTTTGAGATTCAAACCTTCCAGTCTTCAGAGACTCAAGCACATCGACATCAAAGCTTACGACTATTATTTTCAACAAGCTCGTTCCGATGTTTTGGACAATAAAGTGCCAGATATTGTTTACGAGAGGCACAAACGCGAGCTCATTGGTCTAGGAGTTTGCGACATGTACAGGTAAGTCGAAAGAAATTAAAATCGATATTTTGTTGCATTTTTTCTAACGTGCCTCGAATTTGAAAGGTATAAATGGGTAATAATCAATGGGTAATTATTCACCGTTTTTCAGGGTAATGCTGGAGAAAGGTGTACCTAGGGAGATAGTAGAACATGATTATAAGAAGTATATACCAAAAGAATGCATAAAACGTCATTCGTTCTTCATAAAAAAACCGATTCACAATGCCCTGGCTAGAATATCGGGCCATGACGCTTCGTACGTCAAGGAACAGTATCTCAATCAGTTCGAATGCATGGCGCCTAATTATCCATGCGAGGAGTACAAAGCTCTTATGGACAAGGGCATACCAAATCCCCCATCTAGAGTATTGCTCAGAGTAAATTCGACCGATATCAAATATTGCGAGTCCGAGGGTGGAGAATGGATCACATTATGCGCTATCGAGGATCTTTGTTTCGTATCGATAAGGCAAGACAGTACTGTGGAAGTATCGCGAAAGAACGGGATCCCATCGTACCTCAAATTTGGAACAAACGCCCTCTTGACGTCGTTTGTTTCTGCCCTGGATGGATATTACAGACTCACCATTAAATGGACATTCAACTTGTGTCGTGACGTTTTAACGCCAAGTCTTGAAAGACTTCACAAGCAAAAGTGCCATGGCCCGGTGGGGTACGTTTTTCCGTTTCATCTTTAATTGAAACTTTTTTTTCGATTATTTAAAGCTTTTTATTATATTTTTCGTAGTGGTGAATTTTCCTACGCAAAAATGGAGGAGAAACGTTCGAACAAACCAGGAACATACGTTCTTCGCGAGAGCGAGACAAAGTATAACGTATTATATTTGGATTCCTGTGGGAAGGATAGCAAACCAAGAACGCACAGAATAGAACAATTTGGTCCGGACGACTTTGTACTATCGGATTCAGTTCAGAGGTACAGATCACTTGGACAATTAATATCGATGCATCAGGATCCAGAAGGACAGCTTCATCTTGCGGAGTGTTTGCCACCCTCGGAATATGGTTTGTAGATTTATCGGATGACATCGCAAAATATGCATAATATTCAATATGAAAAATATGAAAAAATGTTTCATTATAAATGCAATTTTAATATTATTGAAAACAGACCAATCGCCCCTTTTGATTTGCGCCCCCGAGGGTGTTGGCAGTGACGTAGCAGCCGACGAAGAGATAATCGCGGCGCTTCTCGAGGGAGGTCCGCGTTGCATTTCCCCTCACCAATTACAAATCTACAAGGCTCAACCGTTTCCAAAGAGCTCTGACAATGGCGAAATCCGTACGGCCACGACGACAACATTGTATCGTGCAATGTGGCGTGTTGCAAAAGGGAAAAAGCTCGAAGCGGCGATAAAAGTTCTTAAGGAGGAGGAGTGGAGATTCACGAGGGAATTTCTTGAGTTGGCTGGTAAATGGGGTCAACTGAGATCCGGAGCTCTTGTGAGACTTTATGGCCTGACCGTTGCTCCTGCCGTTGGAATGGTCATGGAACTCGTGAAACTTGGCCCGTTGGATGTTTATCTTCGTAACAATTCACCTCAAACCGTGAAAACGGTTGACATGGTAGAAGCTGCTGCTTGTCTTGCCACGGCGCTTTGGCACTTGGCACGTTCAATTATGTTCCCTAAATTATTGTGTTCCATTGAAATAATTACATTCGTTATCTTTTGTTAAATATTTGTATTTATTTTTACGAAATTTATAAATTACTATCTTCGATAAAATTCAGGAGGAAAGTGGCGTTGTTCACGGAAACATAAGATGTCGGAAACTGCTTGTTCACGCTCACACCGATAACAGTTTTATTGTAAAACTCGGGGAGCCTGGACTCTGCAGTTACACTCAAGCCGAGTAAGAAATTAATTCAATCCATCTTGATTATTAATTCTCCGATGTACGACTTTTTTTTTCATAAAACTGTTTTTTTTTACACGCAGTGTCCATTGGTTACCCCCGGAGTGTTACTTGAACCCTGAGCTAGCAAGGCGGAGTAGTCGAGCCGATGTTTGGGCCCTCGCTACGACCTTTTGGCAAATATTTTCTCGGGGAGCAATTCTTCCCTTTCATCGTGACATCGATTCCGTTAAAAAGGTACGCAAATTCGCACGAGTTGTGATGGAAGACGGAAATCGTAAAAAAATTCTTTAAATTTTCATTACAGTTTTATGCAAACGGAAAACGTTTGCCAATACCGATGGGATGTCCGATAGAAGTTTACAATTTGATGATGGAGTGCTGGGGCGATCCGGGTGGACCGCGCAAGCAACCGCAGGCAATAATGCGTGATATAAATCAGATACTTTATCAGGTTTATAATTCACGTCGCACGCACGCTTATGCTACGGCATTTCCCCGGCTATTCAATGAAACGGAATACAAAGACGAAGATGATCCGGAAACGGCTGAGAACAACTCGTCGTCGGATTGTGAATCGAGAGCCAGCAGTCTTTTCACCGATCGCACGAGTTTGCTATGGGATGACGGGGACGACAGTGAGTATACGGTTTTTTTGAGTCTTCGTCACGAATAATCGATCATCACGGACAAGAATATTCGAACTCTTGGTTTTGTCATAAGGCGGTGGTACGCTCATCGGTTCAAGCGATCTTTATCAAGACGCTCAGGAAGAACTCTCGGCCTATCTCGGTTGGTTGGACGAGACCGGGGGAAATGGCGATGCCTTCGGTGCGGTGATAAGACACTCGACCGGAAGTATCGGCAATCATCACAACGATGGCAACCTTACTTCCGGAAGTGGTGGACCGCTCGGACAGATGCAGGGAATCTTCGAGCTTGATGCCGATTGCAATGTCATACTCCAGGGACGCATAGGTCAAGGTTTCTATGGCGAAGTTTATCGTGGCACTCTCGAGCGCGACAACGCCAAAGACGCGGAACCTCAGCAGGTTGCTGTGAAAAAATTGAAAACAGGGGGATTGGAAGCTGACTTGAGAGATTTCGAGCGTGAGATTTCAATAATGAAAGTGAGCGAATGTATCTCTATTATGTTCGAGGTCCACGAGAATTTTCACAACAAAACGTACATTTTTTATTGACGGGCTGTTTTGCTTTTTTCAGACCTTGAAACATCCCAACGTCGTAGAAATTCTCGGTGTCATATCGGAACCGGAAGTGTGTCTTGTTATGGAATTCGTAAAGCACGGATCACTCCAAAGTTACTTAGCGATACATAGGGAGAATCTGAGCCACAGGAGATTGCTCGATTTTTCTCTTGACATAGCCACAGGGATGGATTATCTCGGACGCAAGAGTATCGTCCATCGCGATCTAGCAGCTCGGAATATTCTCGTCGCTGATGAAACTCGCGTAAAAATAAGTGATTTCGGTCTGGCTCAGGTAACGGGCAAAAATGATTACTACATCTTGCAAACGAATCGCGATCTTCCGATAAAATGGTACGCACCCGAGAGTCTTCGCGACGGAAGATTTTCACCACGTTCCGATGTTTGGTCATTCGGCGTGACGATGTACGAGACCTTCGGGCTTGGTGAAGATCCCAAACTGCCAGGTTTAGGTGGCGAAAGCAACGCGAACGGCCAAAACGAGGAAGAAGGCAGTGCCGAACTTTTAGCGGCCCTTGAACGTGGCACGAGACTTCCCTGTCCACCCACTTGTCCTCAAGCTGTTTACGTTAAACTCATGTATCCCTGTTGGCACTTGCACAGTCATCAGCGACCCGACTTTGCCGGTCTGTGCAACGATATTCGCGACTTGATAGGACAATATTGAAATGGTATAAACAACCGTAATTACTGGATCAAAGGAATTAACTGTGGGATCGATTTCCCAAAAAAAATTCTCCGCTCTTCTGTAAAGACTGCATAGCGATCGAGAAACGATGGTGCAATCATCGCAAAGCCATTTGATAGCGGATCTCGCGCAACTGACTTTTGTCGGCTGGCGTATGGAGGAAAACGCACGAAGTTGGAAGCTCGGAGCGTAAACGCGTTAAGTTAGGAAGGTAGTAAACGGAAAAAAAATCTGTTTACCACATCATGAAAAATTATATGTATACAAAGTTCGTTTTCGATCGATTCATCTCAATACCCTTCCTATTATAACTTGTAATTCTCGACTTATTTTGTACCAGCCGTTTGTTTAGTGGCTTGTAATTTACTTCGTGTGAACATCATCTGCGTTGAACACGTTTTTACAAATTTCAATTTCACTTATTTTCCGATATAGCAGACTATAGGGAGATGGTTTAAAATCGGAGATTATCGAGGATTGTTCTGATGTAGGGAATTATCGTGAATAGTCGAATATAGGGGAAGATTAAGAAACGTTTCAAGATCCGACGAAACGATCGAGGAATGTTCCAATGTACAGGACTATCGAGGATGGACATGCGTAAGAACAAACTTTCCGTTTTATTTCTACAACCATTCGCAGGTCTCGATCAGTACCGACATCGAGCACTGTTCCTGGTCATTCAAACTTTGCCGAAATACTTGAGCGTGCTGCCACCGAAGATCGCCCTCACCATCGGTGAGTTCAACGACTAGACTCAACTTGCATGGACCGTTGAGGCGATCGATTTGGAAAGATTCCGAGTTATCGATCGGAAATATGACGTCCGATTTTTTCGGATCTCTGTACGAAGCTCTGAGCCTCCAATGGACTTTGCCACTATGAAAAGTCGCGCATGTTGCTCGTAATCCGAAAGATTTTATCGAAAATTTTACATCGACGACTTCAAAGCTCCATGTTATTATGCCTACAGGCTGACCCGGTGAACGCGATAGATAAGTTACTTTCCAATCTGTCTCGACTTTTCGAAATATCCCACCTTCGACGGACTCGATACCGTTTTGCCAGCCAGTTCTCTTCTCCAGCATTTTTTCCGAATTCACGTGGCTCTCATACTCATCTCTCGCCGCGAAGTAACGAATTTCGAATTGCTTTGCATCACGTGGGATCTTCCAGACGCGTGGTGCGTTAAATTTTTCCTGAAGAGAGTAAAAATTAAATTGTATTGAAAAATATTGAAATTTATACGGGTGTAGAGAGTTATCGATCTTCGTCGAATGACAAAGTTTTTGTTTCTCACTTGAGTCTCTCCGCGCGAAGATCGCCAGACGAGTGAACCGGAAGTTCTACCTTCGTAATCATCCTTCGAATTTTCTCCGGGTTTTTTAGCTCCTGGCGGAGCTGGCATAAGTTCCACGAGCTCGAGAGCTCGCCGTTTTATCACAAAACGTTTTCTTGCCTCGCTGTATCCCGGAGAATTTTGTCTCTCGTCGTTGAGCCGACAGATCAAAGAGCAGAGCTCTCGTTCCGTGCAAAGTATTCTTCTTCTCATAACAGCCGCTTGGTCCCTCGTGTATCGCCACGTAACATCCTGTACCTCGTCTCTCGAGTACGCGATCACGTATGTGAGTTTTTTCTTCCAACCGCACTCGTACATCAGCGGACGATCCATTGCATTCTCGCACGGATCTGCGTGAATCCATCTGTTCGAAGCGATCGACCAGACCTAAAATTAAGATAAAAACAAAAACAAGAAACGTTAGCATTTGTTGCTAAAACATTTCATCGGAGGTTGTTGCAAAGGCTAATTTTATACCTCCGTCCACACGTGATCGGTCTCGTCGTGAACGAGCCTCGAGTCGAAGCCAAGAGATCGACAAATGAGAGTAAAAGCGTTCGCCCATTCGCCACAACGACCTCGTCGTGTCTTAAGTAAAATCGCCGGATCTGTGTAACGAGGAAATTTAGCTTCTATGCCGCAATTTTCACACCTGAAAAGATTCGTTGTTTTATCTTGAAAAAAATAGCCCAAGAAAGTTGTCGGATGGAATTGGGTTTTCTCACTTGTGTATTTCTGTCCGGGAAATTCTTGGGTCTGTGGAAAGTTCGACCCGGTCGTACGTGCAAGTTTCGCCACATACGCTGCATCGGGGGCTGTCCATCCAGGTGAAAAAATCGTTCTTGAACCAATCGAGTAGTTCGACCAGAAGAAAATCTTCCACCGTTACTTCATGTTCGACGAGCAAGTCGGGAGAGTCGCCGTATTCGTTCGACTTGACTTCTCTCTGAAAATTTCTCAGTCTCTTCATCGCTCCGATTTGCAACCTCTCCAATGGTACAACGCGCATTGCTTTGCTTTGCAATTGTGGACTTTCGTATTTTAGGGTATGCGTAGATTCTTCGATGATGCGGTCGAGAAAGCTCTTTCTCAAATGAGGTTTGGGTCTTATACGGGTGAAACGATTTTTATCGTTTGTCTGTGATTTTGCCTCGAGATCGTGGAGAGCTTTTTGAACGTGTCTCAGTCTGGACAGAGGAGCTTCTCGCGGAAGTGTAAAATATTCGCCATCCTGCGGAAATAAATTGAACGAATAAAGAAGCTTTTTAAAACACTATTTTACTAGGTATAATCTAACGGAGAATCGAACCTCGATAAAACCCATTTCGAACAGACACTCGATGGCTCCGAAAGCCGTCAATAAGTTGTCCGATATCGTCGAATCGCTGACGCGAATTTTTCGATATTCATTGTCATTAGGAAATGATATAATCTTGTCACAGAGGCGTGACAGGCTGCGTACCGCAACTTTGCGAATTTCAGGCTCATTTTCGTGCAACGATTTAATGCACCTTTTTAAATTCTCATCCATTGTTTAAAAAAAAATACGTTACATCTGCCACGTAATCTTAATGACTATTAAAAACAGCGTACAACGTTTATTGACTACAATTACGTCGAAAAAGTGAGGTTACGTTTTGTAATATCGTACAAAATATTGCATGCGAGGGTTGTCAATACGACGGAATGAATCGTAACTGTACAGCGTAACAGCGAGAATCAATGAATACTGGCAATCATCGTACGAATTAATTAAAACAGACTTATTACTCGATTTTAAAAAAACCGCTGACGTTGCCTATTTGCGGCAGGCGGCATCCATCTTAGAACTGTCATATAGCTACAGTCACGACAAAAAAGTTCTCGCGTACGGTGGCGCCGCGACGAAAGTCTCCCGAAACACAGGCCGCGAATTCTTAGAGCGCGGGAATTACGCGAGGAATCTTCATTTTCACCCCGCATTAAATTACGCTCCGTGTTAGAGAGCACTTTGGTACGTTATCGCGAAATATCACGTGTTCGAAATATGACCCTATGTCCAACCCTCCTAAGAGGTCTAAAAACTGACGATGCGTAAATTCTATCGAACGTAGACCAGACGATCACGAAATTAGACGTTAACGTCAGAAATGCGTGACTTTCGCAAATGAAAAAGTTTCATTTTCTTTAATCCACGACATCTCATATTCCCCTCTTTATTAATAAACTATAGATTCAATCGTAAATAATCTTCCGCAAGAAATACAAAAAAACTCTACAGCAGACAAATTTAATAAGAATTTTTAAAGTACGAACCGTAATACACCAGTTACTCCTTTGTAAGATACTCCACAATCCGTCGATTCCGAAGGATCTAAAGTTTCAATCTCGCGATATCGCTTTCAACCGGGATTGTCTCTTGTATAGAGGCAACTCGAAAACCACTTTGCGAACCTCCAGTACATGCTAAAGGTATTTCTCGTTTCCGGAATGGAAAATCGTCAAATCGTCAGTGAGTTAGGCCACTATACGTCCGTGTATGTATACGCTTAGGTATAAATGGTCGGAGATCGTTGAGAAAGTGAGATATAGGCTAGTAGACGTTTCCTCGTTGGCGTATATCGGAATTGGATTTGATATACAAGTTTCCAAGCTTCCCATTGTTGGACGAGGGCCGGTGCCAGATCGAACGTTAATTTGATCCGATCATTGCGGAGTTTTGGAGGGTGGGAAGGACTTTGAGATAGCGATAGAAAGGACTTTCTCTCGGCGTATCAACATACATATATATTTATATATACACACGGTGGATATTCTTTGGTTCAACAATACATATATACGGAGGGTAAAAGGAAAGAACGGATATAGGGTGGAGGAGAACCTCTCACGTACTATAAGCTATATCGACTTGGAGTTCTTGGTAACCGTGTGCGCTCCCGCTCGCCCGTAGAACTTCGATGCAATCGGGGAAGCTACCAAACGCTTCACGAAACACACCCTCTCCTTCTCGATCCTTCCTTACCCGTCTCGCCACTCGTTTTCTCTCTCTCTCTCTCTCTCTCTCGTCGCCAATCTGTACTCTACCAAATTTCATCCAACCAGATGCAATACGGGCTCGCGAGTTATTAGCAAAACTCTATTACGGTTTCACCCCCTTATCGCACAGCTTTTCATCCGTTGCCTCTATGTGGCACATTGGCTGCATTGGTTTTCGCACACCGTGCAGAATCCCAATCAGTATATAAACCAGCCGCAAGCCTAATCAAATCTCGGACTTTGGTCAGGTAACGAAAATAAAATACGTCTGACCTCGAGCGTTATCGAATTTTCGTTGACTCGATTATATACTCGTATAATAGTCTCGATACGAAGCGTTGTTACAAGGTGTTGATTTGCCATAATCGCTTATTGTTTATTATTATAATTTTTTAAAAATATATATAATAAACGAATAATCGTGTACTATGTTTGTTCTTTTTCAATTTAAATCCAATTCGACGAAAACAAGCCTGCAACGTAATTTTTCTCCTTTTTCATTCCGAGAATAGAAGCAAAATGCGTCGCGCGACGATCGTTAGCCCCGTGGTCGTTCGTTCGTATAATACAACACGCGTGAATATTCACTCTTCGTCTATTCGACGAAAAAATACTCGAGCGTTCTGTAAGTCGTGTACCGAGTTTATACACAATTTGTACGTGCACGAGTAATGGTACGAGTCCCTTGAGATACGCGGTGTAACGCGTGCAACGAAGGCGCGTCGCGTTTCCCGGAAGAGGAAATAAAGTATACGCACGACGCACACGCGGAAACGAAGAGAAACAAAAAAGTGAGCACGAGAAAGAAAAAATTAAAATAAAAAACGAGCCAAAAAAAAGCATGAAATAGCGAGAAAAAAAGGAGTAAAGTGCACGCGAGGCGGACGAGAGTCGAGAATCATGTGGATGCTGCGTGCGAGATCTCGGAGATTTTATAGAGCTCGGATTGCTCATGCGTTCTCTCGTATCTTCTCGCTCCCGTTTATTCGCTCACGCGGTCGCTCTTTTACTCTCGTGCTTTTGCTAGGTGGCGCGCACTCCCCCCCACCGCCCCTGCCACTCTTCCCCGGAGTTCTTCCCTCGCCCACGCGTCCCCACCCTCGTCACTCGAGTTCTCCATCCCTCTTGGCTCCTCGGTCGCGCTCGTCTACGCGCGGTGGGGGATGGAACGGCTCCTCGTATCTCGACGTGGCCAGTCTACCCCGAGCGCTCGAACCTCGGAATTACAAGTTTTCCTACCTCCGTTTATTCTAAAAGCCGCGCGCGCGCGCGCGCCTATACACGAGCTACTATTATTTAATTTTCCCTAATTCTTCTTCGTTTTTTTCTTTGTTTTTTTTTTCGTACTCGTCCCGCGATAAAGTTAAACAGTGATCGAGTGACAAGTTTTTATTCGCCGTATGCGAAGTTCTACGGGTGTTGTTGTTGTTGTTGTTATTGTTGTTTTTTCTTTCAATATAGAAAAAAAGGCGCGACGTTCGTCCTCGTTCGACCAAAAGTTCCTTCTCGTCGATCATCGTGGCAGATTTTGATTTACATTCGTATCCTCCCTCTCCTTCTTCTCCTTCTTCTCCTCATTTTCATCGTGTCAATATCAACCCTTAAAATCTTTTCGACTGTCCTACTGGGAATATTTTTCTCTCGTCGTTTTACCTCGAACTACGCGCACGAGGAAACGAAAAATAAAGAAAAACGTATGTTCATGAATAGCGGTAAAAGTGAGAAAGGTGGGCACGAAAACACGAAGGAACGAGGGTCGTCGAGGTGTCGTAAAAGGTGCGGCTGGTAGCCGACGACAGTGCCGAGGGGGTCCGAAATAAAATAACACGGTGATTTATGTAAGCGCCGTAACGTACTCGTATACGTCGTATAAATGTGTTTGTGCAACGGCCACGCCGTCATAAACGTTATATTTACGGTTGGCAGTAGTTCGAGTGCGTATCGTGTCGGACGCGATATAAAAAGTATCGCGTGGTCGCTCGCAATATCGCGCGATGTTCACCGGCGATCTTCCGTCGCGATGAAAAAATATACATTGAGCCGAGAACGAAAACAAGTGACAAACAGAGTGAGCCACAGCTTGGAGATATAAAATATTCACGATCGAATCATTAACGAATAGAAATAAAAAGAAAAACAAAAATACGAACGAGAACGTAACGTCGTGAGTTAAAAATTGGAGCTTCGTGATACTCCGCGAGATTACAGAAATTTATTCGTCATTTATTCGTAACGAGCGGATCGAGAAAGAAAACAACAAAAAAACAACAAAAAAAAACTCGATAAACGTGTAAAACCCGAGCGTTAAAATTTTCTTAATTTTTAAATCCCATGTGGACTAATCGACTTTTGGATCGTAAGTTCGACGATGCACCTTTCGCCTTGTGCGAAGCGAATGAGGCAATCTTCGTGCCTCGTTGGCCAGACGAAGGACGGAGAATCCGGAGAGAAAATGGAAATTGAAGTAGTGTCAGTGGTGCAAATCCGTGTGTAGTCAGACGCGGTTTTCCATGCGAGCGGAGGGAGGAGCGGGGGGCTAAAGCTCTGGCTTTTCAGAGTGTGAATTCGACGATTGGTTTGGGTTCTTGCGGTTTCGAAAGGAGGTTTACTTTTCCCACCTCGAGCTACGAGAGAAACTACACACTCGTCGATCGTCATTGGCTACGATTTCTTACTTGGAATGTCCCCGACGGATTTGCCGCGTGACGAAAATACGTCGTTGATCTTTAAATAAATTGTGTATTTTGTGTATATATATATATATACTATATAGATTGGTAGCTCGGATTGAAAGTAGACCAACTTAGTTCCTTGGGGTATATCGATGTGCGAGATGGAGATTCGTGGGATTACCAAGACAAGTAAAACGATGGACTCGATCACGAGTCTCCTCGAGGCCTCGAACGTTTCTATTTGAGGGAGAGACGTACGACGGATCGGAATAGACCGTCTCCTCGTCTCGAAGGATCCTCGAAATAAATACGAATTAAATACGTATAATACGTAATCTATCGATCTATACATCGATGTGTATATATATATAGAGATACTGTGAAAGTGCGGTCATCGAGAAAAGTGAACAAGAAGGAATGATAGCCTACGAAAAATGAGGGGTTTATTATTCGCTCTGGGACTGCTCTTCGCCGGTAAGTCGCTTCGCTTCGTTTTTCATACACGGGTCGATTTTTCTCTCGCGTCGACAGATTTTCATCCTCCTCGGACCTCGAACGATCGCACGGGATTTTCCTCGGGTCCTTGAGACGTTTCGACGCAGCAGGGACTCGATCGTTCGG
The DNA here is from genome assembly GCA_951802705.1 of Netelia virgata. Classification (NCBI taxonomy): domain Eukaryota; kingdom Metazoa; phylum Arthropoda; class Insecta; order Hymenoptera; family Ichneumonidae; genus Netelia; species Netelia virgata. The sequence goes on from OX637866.1 coordinate 36,722,801, forward strand.
GAAATACCGAGAGATTTAGGGCGCTTACGTTATCTTCCATGCTCGAGAGAGGTTGAAAATTTAACGAACCGTTAAAAAACGAAAAAGAAAGAAGCGAGAGTATAAGAAAAAATAAATAATCAGCGTATCGAACGATCTTTGTACAATAAGAAATATTCGTAGAATAAATGTCAATTCACGCGGTATTTCGCGGTAAAAAAATCACGCGAAGCACAAATGGCGTAGTATTGTTGATTGGTAACGCGGTAATTCGATATTCGGCATTCGGCAGAACATGCACAAGCTAAATTCGTATAACCGTTCGGAAAACTGGTGCAAATATCGTTTACATATATATCTGTGATAAATTATCATAGTCGGTACTATGTGCTCTCCGGTTCGCTGGCAAATCATAATGAGCGATCTTCTCGGTTTACAAACCCGCGCGCCGTTCTCATTATCATGCCGTTCCGACGAGGAAAATAAATATACGCGCGTAAAACATAAACGTCGTACAAATTTGTTGCTTCTCTTTATGTCGACCTTCGTCGTTTATGACGGTCGCGGCGCGTATACGTGAAAAAAAGAATGAAAAAAACGTCAAAAAATTTGAAAATCGAACGAAAAGAAAAAAAACAAAAAAAATCATTAAACAGTCCAAGGACCGGCGAGGTGTACGAACGACGATGACAATCCGGAGGATCTCGAGCTCGAGCCCCTCGACCGTGGACCGTACTTTGACATCTCGGCGTCCCGCAACGTGACAGCACTCGTCGGCAACATGGCGGTGCTGAATTGTCGAGTACGAAACTTAGGCGATCGAACGGTAAGACGTTATTTTCTTATTGTGTAAATAACGCCGACACTTATTTCTTCCCGCGTATTATAAGATTTTTTCAACTACAAACGTAGAGACTCGACGCGTCTCAGAATGTGAGAGAGAAAGAATAGAATTTTCACGAAACTTCGAGCGAGATCGAAGAATGAAACATTAACGAAATGGGAGTTGAATCGACGTAGAGGAGAGAGAGAGAGAGAGAGAGAGAAAAGCAGAGATTTTTAATGACGAGAGGAAAGTTTGCAGAATTTTCCATCCTCGCTACCCCTCCGCGCCAATCCCGCCCTTCTCTCAACCTTTGGTCGGATAATTTTATGAATTTCTTGCACGTTTTATCGAAGCGAACATTCATGAAAAATTAAATAAATCTTTTAGTACGATGTAATAAAAAAGCCGGGTAAAGTTTTTGAAAGCCGTCGTTGAAGATAGAGAGAGAAAGAGAGAGAGAGAGAGATAAAGTTAAGTCGCTTCTGGAACGTACAAGATCGAGAAACGAGCCCTCGATTTCGCCTCGTTCTTATCGCAAACACGTTCATTGTCCCGCTAACGAAGAAGTACGCGTAACGATGCTTGACCGCGAATATATAGCGTTTAGTTATATATCCGCACGTACACGTACGGGACGATGGTTCGACGGACCAAGGAACTTTCGAGACCAGGTAGTCTCTCCGAGAATGACGATAAACTTTATAGTCGAGCGATAAAGTTTAACGTTCGGATTGGAGAAAAGGAATATACTACATTATACCTATATATAGAACCATGGACGAGTGTGCGTCAACAGGGAAAGCTTGAAACACCGAAGTAAGGGAACAAAATTTACCATGCAAGGAGAATAAGAGATGGAGAGAGGGAAGGAGAAGGTTCTACCTACAAAGTTGCCGTCCGAGCGCATCGAAACGAGATTTTCCACTATAGTGATGATCGATTTCAGCTTCGATCACGATATCTCCATACTGTTCAATCCTTCAGCAGCGTTCGCCGTATCGCGCGAACATGAAACAGCCATCTGGCGTAGCGAGTAGGGAAGACAGAGAGAGAGAGAGAGAGAGAGAGAGAGAGAGCGAGAGAAATACGGAAATTCGAGTAAACCAAGCGATATAGAAAAACGACGAAGTGACCCCAAGCGCGATGGACGAAGTTTATGCGACAACGATAAACTCGAGAAGTAAGAGGGAAAGTATACCGAGCGTAAGAGACAGAGGCCCAATTTTGTTTCCGTTCGTTCGATCAACACATGGGCCCTACCCACGACGCGCGTTACCGATATCAGGAACGATAGGGGAGAGAATGCGTCGCTGGTCACTCGAGGGTCGATGGGGGTGTTTTTTCTTGTTTCGTTTGCTTTCCACTCGAGGACTCGACGAAGGCGTTCGAAGGGACAGCGATATATGTATATCGAGGTATTACACGAGGCGGGAGGATGGGATAGCCGATAACGTTAACGGGTGGTCGTTTTAGGGCGAGATATCCGTGCGAGGGACGCACTTCGTACGAAGAGATAGCGAATAGAATATTTATACAATATTTATGGAGTGTCCCTCGACGTGAAAAAAAACAAATGTCGTGGCCCGGAAACGAAGGAGAAAACGGGACACTGAAAAAGGGGGACGATCGGTGAGAAAAATCGTTTCGACCGATACGTAACGCGTAGGAAGTTCATCGGATAAAAACCCGCATAAAAATAATTCGTCGGTCAAACGAGGTGCTTTTCGAATTTGGAAAACGCTACAGAAAAAAAACGTTATTCGATCTATTTCGTAAAAATAGCGGAGCTTTTTGTACGTTGCCGGACGAATGTTTCATACATCGAATGTATTAGAAAAAGGTATCCGGGGTAAACCGATAGAGGCAAATATTTTACGCACAGACAGAGAGAGAGAGAGAGAGAGAGAGAGAGTTCTTTTGAAAATCGAATATCAATATTTCTTTGCCTCTCTCTGCCATTCCCGGATCAATGGAAATATACGAAATCTTGAGAAATAAAATTCGCATTTCGGGTAAAAGGATTGACCTACTTTTTTCTACCGCGTCTGGCCTCTTTTTCCGATATGTAATTATATAAAATGGTTGGGTTAAAATGTTTTCGTTTTTCCAATTTCAAAAAGAGGAAATCAATTTAACGAGAGGATTCAAACTTCGTTCGTTCTTGCGATGATTTCGAAGCGAACGAAAAAAAAAGAAGTTATTTATGCATTTCTTCGTTTCGCTCGGATCGACGAAGGGTGTGAGAGATTACACGATAAAAAAATCTCATTAATTGAATCAAAAACGCCACAAGTAGTTGGCGGGTTCGAGTCACGGCGCTCTTTTTCCGTTAAATGTCCGCTGCCTGGATATTTGCGCTGAATATTATACGCGAGAGTTAATCATCGATAAATTTTCGTAAAGAGATTTTCTCTCTCTCTCTCTCTCTCTCTTGCTCGCACCGGTTTTTCCTGGAATCAATTCGAAACCACGAGATAGATATAGAGAAAGAATGTAAAATGTAGTCGAAAGGTTATGGTGATATTTGAAGCGAGCGAGAGGAAGCAGATGAGAAAACGAATAAGGCGACTCCCGCGAAGAGCGATTCAGTGAATAAAGAATTCATAGTCAGACATCTCGGTTTCACGAGGACCGCCCTCTCTCTCTCTCTCTCTCTCTCTCTCTCTCTCTCTCTCTCTCTCTATGACTGTGCTCTTGCGATCTCACACGCGGTTTTACAGATCGGTGAAAAGCGTTTCGTCGAATCGAGAGTGGGTTAACTGGAAAATATCGTATAACTGTATATACGGAACATCGGCAATGTCCTCAATTGGTCGGTGAAAACGATTCGATTGCATCCGGCGCTTGGCGTTCGAACGCAAAAAAACGGTCGCGAATATCTTTTTTTTTGTTTTTTTTTCTCGTTCGCCACCATTTCGGTTATTCCGAGCTAAAGCAATTTTTTTTCTCGAACGATATACATTTATATCCTCGTCGATCGAGCTCCATTGAAAATTCATAAAACCAGTCGGATAAACAATGAAAAGAATTTAGAATTCGATAAAAATATTTTGATTTCTTGTTTTTCGTGCTCGTTTGTAGCAATCGCGCGTAATTTTTTGCGCGTATCAATTTTTACCAAAAAATACACAGAATTCATCGCATTAAAATCTTTATACAATATTATACGTTAACAAAAAAAAAAAAGAGGAAAGTTTATTGCGCTAGGTGATATTTCGACCTCTTTTTTTTCCCTCGAACATCAATTTATACTCTACTTCATCAATATCTGTCGAAAATGTAGAAAAACTCTTTGTGCCGAGCGCCTCTCGCTCGATGTTCATTCAATCGATCATTGCCAGGATCAATTCTCGGTGTTAGACGTGGAGACGCGAAGAATAGACGGAAAGAGAGAGAGAGAGAGAGCTTTTGTACGATGAAAGAGAGAGAGAGAGAGAGAGAGAGAGAGAGAGAGAGCGAGAGAGATTGAACGTAGAGGACGTCGGGAGGGGTAAGAAAGGAAAAGGGAAAGAAAGAGTGCGCCGCTCAAACACGAATGGAAAATGACTCGTGGCTTCTTTTTTTCTTATACCGCTCTCAGGTTTCGTTCGCCTCGATAGAAAGACAGAGATATATATTTGGGTGGAGATGCGGTCGTTACTAGTCAGACAGGCAAATAAGACAGTGGAGCATTTGATTCTCATTCTCTCCTTGTGGGTAAACGAATGTAACTATCGTATATATATATATATGTACGTCGTTCATAGAATTCTCGTTTCAAGCTCGAGACGAGACTTCTGTGATCCTCGAAATCGAAGCTCATCTCAATTGCCTCGATTGAGGGGAAAAGACATTGTACGGTACGGAAAAAAAAAACGAGTGGTTAAATTTAACTCGAGACGAAAAAGTAGAGATATTTGTCCGTCTGTATAGTGGCGTAATTTTGCGGATGAAAATAAAATCTCGGAGAATTAGGAGAAATCCGGGCCAGGGCGCAATTAAAATACTCGTACCGACATTTGGCTCGTGGCAAACTCACGCGGTCGAATAATGGCTTAGGCACGTATATACAGTTATAAGCGGGACAACTGCATACATACTTTAGTTACACGTCGCTCTTTCCACACTTCGTAGTGAGCTTTCGTACATTTGTAGGTATATTACAATGTACCAAATACATTTTCCTATGAAAAGGTGAAGTACGGCATTGCCAGAAACACACGCAATTCGCAGATATAAAGTAGGTTGCGGATAATGGCCAAAGTAGATATAGTTATATATATATAAGTATACGAACGTCCGATGCGTATTATTCTGCAATATTATATCCATGTACATATAATTTCACGAAACGTGTACGAAATACATAGCGCAAGTTCACGGATTATGAATATATATTATCTTAGTGAGAAGTGAGAGAGTGAAAGAGATAGAGAAGAAAGAGAGAGAGAGAGAGAGAGAGAGAGAGAGAGGGAGAGAGGTCCGTAACGAGCGAGACTCCCCGTCGCTCGTGCTCCAGAAAAATGGAATAATAGCACCGGAGCGCATTATACACGTACTTTATACATATAACGGATCTTGCGATCGTCCCATCCGCGAAATGAACATTCACTCGGTATAAAATATATTAAAAAAATATATATATAAGTTTTTTCCTTTTTACAAAAATTCTTTTCATTATTCCAACGCGTAGATATATGTATAGCATATATATATATATATATATATATATATATATATATACGACGACGTACAATGTACATATTAATCCCGGAAGCTTGAGTAACATTATAATTATCGGAGCGTGACAGTGTTTCGCCGTGACCGAAGAGCCGCGAGGTGGATGAGAGACGAGGAGTGAAACGGTGACGAAATCGTTATCTCCCCGCCCCCGCCCCCCCACTCTTGCTCTCTTCCTTCACTCAGGCGAAAGCTCGTCGACGTGAAAGAAAATAGCAAATAAAAGCTCACGGCGCATAAAGAAGAAACAAAAACAGCTCACGACGCCTATACGTATTTTCGACGCTGTGTCCCGAATAAAAGATGGACAGATTTTTTTCCGGATAGCCGACGGAGTGCTGGCATTGCACCGAGTTTCATCCCGCGATACAGCTTCGTTTTCCTACGGCTCTCTCTCTCGCTCTCTCTCTCTCTCTCTCGGTGCTGTTATTCGCTTCGTAATTAGCGAGGGGAGAGCGGAAAAGTGGCCGAGGGGCGTAGGGGGATACCCGAGTCGAAATTTTTTGAGGAATCAAGAATAGACAGCATCGAGCGGACTGGTGAGGGTCGAGGCGAGGCTACGACGCATACTGGATGGTATATGCGTGCCCCCTCGTAGAGCCTCCAAAATGGCATAAACTTTACATTTGGGCCGAGCGGAGGTTACTGGAGGGCACATAGGCCCTACCATAACCGCCCGGGGAACCTCGGCTCGGCGCGCTCGTCCGATCCTTCCTGGCCTACCAGACCCCTCCTTGGAACCTACTTTTAAATCCCTCGTCCCCACCCCCCTCCTTCTGGACGGTGTATGGAGGGAGAAGCAGCAATTAATAGGAATTAATAATTTCATATATTTATGACAAATATCAATTTATTTTAATAAATGTTATTACATACAGTAGAACAACATTACAAATAGGTATCTGAAATAGAATTTGAACAACAGCCAATTAACTTTTAAGTGAATTTTCAGAAATTGAAGGTCCTCGAAAACGAAGTTGTCAAAACGGTTTATATCCAAACGTTACATATACTCCTTGTCCGGTTCCTTATATAAATCAGCAACCTGAAATGCAAAATAAGGAATTAGAAAAAGATTTAAAAACGAGATTTAAAAACAAAATAGAAATTTTTAATAAAACTTTAAAATTTCTATTTTTTTCCATTAATTAATATATATCCCGATAGTCAAAAATAACACCGCGACATATGCTGTAATAATTACTATAACATTTTTTGCAATAATCTTTAATTACATTTGGTAGCGCTGAACATATGTTCATTCGAGTACATGTATAATAAGTTGATTTGTTTAAACAAATATAAAATAGATAAAATAAGAATAAAAATTGGACACTTCACTTATTCTAAATTTTGTTAGATTAATCACCGTCTCGTACATACAATCGAATGAACATATATACAATGTTACCAAATTAAATTCAGGATTATTTTGAAACAAAATTAAAGAAATTATTACAACACATCCTGTCTATGTTATATGCGTTATGCCTCAACAAAAAATCAATAGAATATATATAATTTTTTAGTTGTAGATATTGGGACGTAACTTGATTAAACTTACCGATGGCACGAAGATCTTGATCGTTACGTTCGACGACGACGACGGAATTAAAGATGCGAAATATTGAAAGAATATTTAAAATATCGAGATTTTGTTGGTGTTCGCGCAATGTCGAGGTTTATCGAGGACGAGTTCGTCGACCTTTGCTATACTCGATAAGTTCAGGAGTCTCGTGTCTCTCGACGAGTGAGACACATTGCCATTGAGCAAAGAAAGAAAAAAAAGCAGATCAGTGACGAAGGTAACGGATCGTAGAGAAAACAACGGAGATATTTCGTTTTATTTCGTCCAAAAAACCGGCACTTGTCGCGAGAGGTAGCACAACACTGCCAAGAAAGAGCGCCCCGGCACCTCTCTTCACGTTCTCGAACTTTCTTTGTTTCCATGACAACGACGCCACGCAATTCACACACATAAGGGAAGAGAGTGTAGTCGGGTATCCACATGTACCGGCGAAGTAGCGGCCATATTTTTCTTAGTAATGTATATTTACATGCGATACTCGGCAGCGTCAGTTTTATGTATACGGAGAGGTAGCAGATACAAAGTGTGAATTTTTGCTGTCGTCGGACAGCGTTGGTATCGAGAGCGGGGTTACGGCGGGCACATTTTCGAACTTGGCATCGAGAGCGGCAGTACCGGAGGGCACGTTTTCGAACTTGGCATCGAGAGCGGCAGTACCGGAGGGCCCGTGATGCCGTCAGATTCGAGCTGGAGGCCACGTTGGCATCGAGAGAAGGCTGGCGGCCTGTGCACTACAAAGGAAATAGGCTCTAAGAGGCTAAGAGGGGCAGTGAAAATTTCGACTCGGGTATTTAGCACGCGAACGTGGCGACCCATGGGGACGCGTTCTATTCGCCTCGTTGTATTTCTGGTATCTGCTCAAACCCGTTTCTGTCTTTCTCTGTGTGTGTGTGTGTGTGGGTGTATATACGTATATGCATTTATATAATGTACTATAACTAATGTAGAATACCGACCCGGCGTGTAACTTCACCGCGTAATTTTCGCTGCGGGGAAAGTGCATTAAAATGCAATTATCACGGGGACTGATTGAAAACCGTGTTACGCAATATTTGCGGCGTATCAACGAGGAATAATAGGCGAGGGTGGGATCTGAATATACGTCGTTGAAGGATGCGAACGACGCGAAAGGTTATACGTGCTTGCGTAAGATTTCCTCGAATATCGCGCGATGGAAACGAGATTGAAAAAGAGCTCCCGAGTGATAATTTGCAGAAACGAACATCGCGAGGAGCTTCGCTCTTAAAATTTCATTAGCGGAAATAATCGTCTCGTATTACGTATTCGCGGGGTTTCAAAGAGAAGCGAAGGAAAGGAGAGTCGAGTCGAATATTGTTGTTTTCCTATGGTTCTACGCGACGAGAGTTTGATGCCAACTCGTGTCTGTGTGTATAATGTAAGGTACGCGCGAAGCTTTTCCCTCGTCCAATTATATATCGCGGCGACTCTCGACAATCCATGCCCGACTGTGGCAAATATAAACGGCTTCATTATGTAGTAATGGAATATTTTCCGAGTCGGGCCAACGAATGTATTTTCGGGAATTTGATACGCACGTTTCGCGGTTATGAGTGGGGTCTAACGCGTTACGTAGAGTCGTAGCCGCAGGGTTATAGTTTTGCTTCGTACGATTCGACCGGAAGTTTCCGAAAAATAACAACAACAAAAACGAAGAAGAACCAACAGTCGACCAATGTAATTAAAAACAAATTTAATTTACCAAAAAATTGTGTCTTTTTATTTCGTGCGTATTTTTTACCAAACGAGCGCGAATTAATTAAAATAAATTTTGCGTGTCAGGTTGAATTTCATTGCACGCACGACGGAAACGATAAGACGAAATGCACGAGTGATTATTCACTCTCTCGACACGAGCACCGGGAACCAATTGCTATTTCGCTATAAGTTTATTAAAAAAAAACGTGACGTCGAGACAGAACGTCGTCGCGTTATAACGTATAACCGAGAACGAGTACGTAGCTATGTCTCTCGTCCCGATTATCAGGTAAGCGAGGGTAGAGAGACAGGTGCCGAGTTACTGTCGCCGGCGTATAACGCTTCTACCTTTTCCATCCCTCTCTCTCTCTCTCTCTCCCTCTCTCCTTGACGGTTTCACCAATCCGACAACGAATTTTCCGTCAACCAGTTTCTCTCCCCCAACTCTCATTGGGCTTCCTTTCCGCAACGGTGGTACAGCCTGAAGCCAAAAAGCTTGCTATACCGTGTATATATATATATATATATATATACGTGTCAGAGGGTGAGAGCACGTAGCGTCATTTAATCTTCATTTCGCTTTGTCTGCCGGCATGCTTAATACTCCGTGAGCGGATACAGTTTACTTCGTGCTCGCCCGTTTTGCTAAATACTATTCCAGCCCCGTTATTTTCCCTCCAATTACGTACTTCGAGAGGGAGAGGGTGGCAGAGAGCGACAAGGGGGAAAGAATCTCTCGCCTCAACCAACGTCGAAACGTTTCCCCACTCCTTCGCATCCCCCGCGGTTGCAATCTCGCGACTTCGCGACCGAAACCGCGTCCAGCTTTCTCCATCCTCCGACCGGACATTTTCTACTTTTGCCGGGCAGGTGGCTCGCACCCAGGTCATACATGGGACAGAGAGAGGGCGAGCACTCTCTTTTCAATGGTCGTTCGCGAATATAACGATTACTGCACTCTCACCATTTCTCTATACGTTCAGCTGGAAACTCGCTAGGATAACCCGCCCTCTCTCTCTCTCTCTCTCTCTCTCTCTCTCCCCCGCCCTTTTCACATACATGTATATATTTTCTGATGGTCGAACCCTCTCTGGCGGCAATGACGATAAAATACTACATCTATCCCCCCCCCCCCCTCTCTCTCTCTCGCGAGTTGTAACGATAATAGCACATAGGCCAGTAGTAATAGTCGTTGACATTATAATGAATATATTATATGGGTAATTTTTATCGAGAGTGGAGCATTCCGTATAAGTATAGGTACGTAGTCGCGCGTCCTAGAGAAGACATTTATACAATCGAGAGTGTGTAGTACGGGCGATGAAAAATCGATGACGCACTCTATAATTTGGTTACCGGGCGAAGAGATAGGACCGAACGATGCTCCATAAAAACTATTTATTTTTACAACCCTCTGCTACCGCGTATTTAAAACGGTATTAATAATAACGATACATGAAAAGAAGGCCGGCGGTGGTTTTTATAATAGCGAGGGTATGATTCGTTTTATACGCGCGTAACTTCGGTTACTGGGTCGAAAACCGTCGCAGGACGTTTCGTGTCCCATGCTCCGAGCTCGAAACACTTCGAAATAATATATGAGAATTCGTCGAAAAGAATTTAGCGACGAGGTTTACGTTAATTATTCGACGTTGTGCTACTTGTCGCGCGAGTCACTGGCTTTTGTAAATAAATGCATAGCCGTCATATATATATATCGACTATTAGACGCGTATATATATATATATATATATATATATATATATATATATATATGGGGCATTCCATGCAAAATCAGACACCATTTAGTTTCCGCATCTCCAATTTTATTGGAAAATTGTTGATGTTCTAGTTAAATTGAATGATTAAGATATTTATTTTATTTCATAAGTAACAATGACCGTTGCCGCTGAGTCTGAAAAACAGATCAATTGAAAAAATGAAATTGAAAAAACAAAATAAATAGATCTCATTATCTACCTCGACTTAAAAGTTGTGGAATTGTGGACAGTTTTGTACAAAAAAGATTCAAGAAAATCGATCAGTACGTTTTGTTTTTGTAAATCAATAATTTATGATTAAAACTTGAAAATCTTATAGAAATACCGTTTGAAATTTTGTTTCGATATTTTTTTATCAGAAGAGCGTTTATAAAGAAAAATTTCAAAAAAAGGAACGTCCCATTTGCCTCATTTTTCGCAAAATTACGGAAGTTTCAAAAAAAAGTTACGTAATTTTTGAAAAATCGATATCTCAAAAATAGTTCGAGACAAAAAATTGAAAAAAATCATGGTGGCCTCTTTCAACCAATACTGCAACATCAAACATTTTCAAAAAAATCGGAGATGCAAAAGTTAAATGGTGCCCGGTTCGGCATGGAATGCCTCGTACATATATATGCTAAGTTAATGCTACCTATCACGTACTTTCATAGGAAAATATATACGTGGTACAGTTGCACTCGAGCATCGTGTATCGCAGGTTTATAATTGGATCTGCTTTCGTGGCGAGGGGACAAAGCGGACCGAGGTGCAGGCCCGAGACGCCCGGAGGGATGTTATACAGACATCTCTCTCTCTCTCTCTCTCTCTCTCTCTCTCTCGTCGAATATGCCACCGAATTGCCGTTGCTAAACTGGTTAATATTAAATTGTACGACGAATGTTCGCGAGCAAATTCACGACATATATACATACCTAAAGCAAAATTGTTTACCGATGCGTTAGATAATTATATGTAGGTATACTGCGAATATGCACGTACGTTTATAAATACCGGGTTACCGGTAAATGTGCGTGACGTAAATTGGAGATATGGGATTTGGGATTAGAAATTGGAACGTGCCACGAGCATCCCCCATTTCCATTAACCGGTTACATGCCGTGACTATCGATATCATTCCACTTCGTGTAAATACACGTATATAGCGATGTTATACAGTTATCCACTTGTACTCGTTTTACCACCCTATAATATTATTACGGTGTATGGTAAGCACGAAATAGAAAGGAAAATTAGAAAATCGTTGAAATATTTCGAAAATGTTTTCTCGCATACCGTTTAAGCGAACGATTGAAGATAACTCTTACTCGTTTGGAATACGAGGAGACAGAGTTTCGTTGTGAGAGCGGTGGTACGAGAAAAATTTCGAAAAATTTGGCTATCGGAAATCGAAAGATTATCGGAGATATTGGAATAATTTGAGTACTCTATGTACAAGAGATTCGATCGATAAGACCGGGAAACGTATAGTTTTGAGAACGAAAAGAAGGAACCATCGTAGACCGCGTAAGTAGATTTACAGGAATAAGCCTGGAAAACATAGTCGAAAAGCTTTTTAGTTATGCGCGATAATCTCGAAAGAACAACTTTTTTTCCTCGATCCGTAAAATTATACATCGAGAATCGTCTATCGAATATGCTAGACGTTTTTCGCACCTCTGTCGAAAACTATACCTCGAATTTCCTATCGGGAGATGGCGCAAAGTGTCTATTTTCGTACGTGTATAGATTCACGGATAATTATAATCGAAGAGTTATACTTTCGAGCCAATAATACGAGAACGACTTTAGCTTATCGAAAGCTTTTTCCGTGAACGAATACCGAGGATTAACGAGATTAGCATAGGAGAATAAGACAATTATTTATGGTTATACCAGAGTACGGAACGATATTGGGACATAAGTTACAATCCGGCTTTGGTGAATGAATCGAATAATTGATAAACCTTCAGTGATTAATAATATCGTGTCTTATAAAAGCCGATTATTTTCGGAAATTCAACATCAAACAAGCGACGGAGTAATTAAAAGCTTGGCGAATTATTTCGACATGTTCGTATCATTTTTATACGATCGTTCGTGAGCAACGTGAAAAAAAGCTATTTCCTCGTGGGTAAGATCTCGTCGTTGCGATTAAATTATAAATATCAGTTTTGTTTCGATCGTGTCTGAAGCTTTCGACGGTGCACGGAAAAATCGCATATAACAAAAGTATCTTCGATGATAAAAATCTCGACAAAATTAAACAGGCGAAAAATAATGAGAGCGAAGTTGGAACGAGAAATTTTGTAATTCTATACGCATTCGTACGAATAAGCGTGTAGACCGATGGGATTGCGACGTAAGACGAGCGTAAGCGTAAAGCTCCCACGCCCAACAATTTCTCATTTACGAAACTCAATCTCGAGGGAAGAAAAGCGATGACAGGAATTTCGCGCTCTCAGCGTTTTTGTCTAGAAGGTCGCCGAGAGCGAGGAGAAGAAGAGAGGGAGGAGAGAAACAAAAAAAAAGGAGAAACGGGTTCACGTCGAGCCGAAATAAGAAGAATAAAAGCTGGACATATCCGGCGAGTGAGAGAGATTTTCGCTTATTCAACACGCATAGCCGAGTGAGTGAAGGCAAATCAACGTATAAGAGAGTGAAAGAGGAGGGGGAAGGGGGCACGGATTTCGTTTTCAACGGGTGGCTGACGGCAAATTTCATGCCCCAGAGCGGAACGAAGATTAAATAATGAATCGGACGGGTGAAGAAAGAGAGAGAAAGGGCGAGCGGTGGGCGTTCGTGCGACAAAAAGCGTAGATAGAAATATGGAGCAAACTCGCATAGAATGGGATTTGACAATTTGTTTTTTTTTTTTCGTTCCACTCCCCCATTTTTATCCTCGTTTCGTCGAAAATTGAAATTCCCGCGAATGCAAAATGGCAATAACAGGAACGAATATAAGAAAAATAAGAACGAAAAATAAAACTATATTTACAAAGGATCAAGAGGATAACAAAATATTAAACTTATCCGTTAAATAAATCGTCGGTGATGCAATTAACATCAGAACGAGGAAGAAAAAGCGAAGAGATTCTTGCGAGACGTAAAGAGAGAGAGAGAGAGAAAAACCGGAAGACGGTAGGGAATATCGACGATTTATTTCCAAGAGAAAATCTTGAAGGAAACAAAATGCCTCGAACGTGAGACAAAACGACGGGGGAGGGGGCGAACGATCATTAATCGTCCCGAGCGCACACTTCTCTCGCTACGAAGAATTCGAGACGACCCCCCTCCCCGCCGCTCCTCTGGGATAGAATCACTTTCGTAATTAGAGGCAATGAGTTTGCCCGTGGTATATTATACCGCGAGGTACGAGAGCGATACGTGTTATATATTCATGCTATCGCGTATATAACATACGGATATATACACAGTAATAAATAACTCCCCGAGCTGGTCGGTTTGACGAGTGGGGAGAGAGAAGAGCCGTGTGCGAAAGACGAGGGCGGAAGCGTCAAAGACGCTCGCTTATTAAGGATCTAGTCTCCCGTTTACGGAATACTAATTATGAAGATAGCGCGCTGCTACCGGCTAGTCCTTATTTCTCCCGTAACCAAGTCCTCTCTCTCTCTCTCTCTCTGTCTCTCTCGTCGTTTCATTCAAGAGTCGAATAATAAATTGGATAATACGGCAGGAGTAATATGGCCCGAGGGGGTAAGGTATGGTCGGGGGTGGAAGAAGGAGAAAGGATGGGGGTGGCTGAGCGACGCTCTTCAAAAGCTCGGCAACGGCTGTTGCTGGTCCACCGAGCTCGTTAGAACTCTAGAACTACTAGTAATATATACAACGTATATACATGTGAAATGTAATACGTAGATTTTTCATGAATATTTTTTTAACACAACCTCAACCCGAGTTATGTCTATATATAGACATAACAGTAGTTGTGTTAAAAAATATTCATGAAAAATCTACCTATTACTTTTCATATGTTTCATATATATATATATATATATATATATATACATATAAGATGAATATAGAAGAGGGCACAGCTTGTAGAAAATATATAAAATATATTAATGAAAAATGTACACGTTTACTCGTTCGTCGACGTTATCGCTACTCTTGAGAGGTCGTTCGAGTTGCCACGGCAAGAATGCTCGCGGGAGGAGTGGACGAGTTGGGGCAGGAACGGCTATAATACACGAAATGCATTAAAAAAATTGCCGCAAGCGCTTTGAAAGTAATTGGCGGTTTCCGGCAAAGGAAACCGGCAGTAACAGCGGCCAAATCCTCGTTCCTTTAGCATAATACGTAGTACATTACGACATAAAATATATATTTTTTACACGATCCGAAGCTCGAATAACGCCTCGATCCTCTCTCACTCATTTACCTACATATTTGCGGGTTTTCCCCTTCTTTTTATTGTCGCGAATTATAGCAAAATATTGCGTTTCCGAGTTGACTAAAGCGGATAATATTATAATGGGAAATGGTTCAAAGTGACGTACGGCAAAATGATAACAAGACGGGTAAAAACGAGAATTATAAAAGGAGCGACTGTCCCTCCACCGGGCGGAAAATATAACGAGGAGAAAGGTGGTGGCCCAACGGTTTTACTAATGATGCTTTCTCGTTACTCGGAGGTAAAGAGAGATCTAATAACAATTGTTATTATGTGAATAATCTCTCTCTCTCTCTCTCTCTCTCTCTCTCTCTCTTTCGTACAAGGTTTTAGCGACGTTTACGAATTTAAAACTTTTCGAGAACCAGCGGAAAATATTTGCTTTTGCGTTCGTTTGGGAATGTTGGCTAATTAAACGAAATTTCGATAGAGAGAATTTCCAAAGGGAACATTATTTTTTTTCTTTTATTTATTTATTTATTTATTTTTTCATAACTCGTGACGATTATATTATAGTAATTGATATCGACGTACAAATCGATCGATGCTTACACGTATATGTGTATCGATAAGACGGCGTTACACAAACCTAATATATTGGTTGTACGGTAAGCTCCGAGGCTTTCCTCGATATTGACAGAGTCGCTGCGTCAAACGGTAGTCGGATCACGGCGAATGATCAAACCCGGCGACACACAACGCTCGGGCTATAGTCCGAGAGTCTCTTCGTGGATATATTACTCGCGGGGTTCTCTGTCTTCGCCGTGAAAACGGTCCGGATTGGAATCGGACGGCAATAAGGCGAGGAGCTTTGTCATTATCGGTGAACATCTAATCGCACCCGAGAACCGACACAAATCTTTCGGGATCGTCTCGATACCGTCCCTTTCGCAAAATTTCAATCACCCCGATATCGATTTTATCGGTAAAATTGATGGTAAAAGAAACGTCGTGAAAATTCATCCTTTCACAACTCGCTCGCTCACCGTACGCGATGCACAGCTGGTTGTTTTTTCTCAAATTATTTGGTTTCTTTTTATTAGCGGAACGTCGAGTCAGCGTGGAAAAAAATGATCAAAGCCGTGCCCGTAATTAACGACTCGATGGTGGGAAAATTGGTGAGCGTTAAAACCGTGAAAGAGATACGTCGAGGTGAAACGAGGGACGAGCGATTATTCGCGCGATTGGAAAAATCGATGCGTACGCGAACGGCTACGATTTTATTTCTTTTCGAAGCGTTTGAAAAAATTTGGCACGATACTTTCGACGAAAATCTGTCTATTTCCGAAAAAAAATAGACGCTTTAGCCTCTCGCCCGATTTTCTCTTTGACAACGTAAATTACGTTACCTCCCTCGCTTCGGCTTCCAGTGTATTCGCCCGCGCGCGGAACGTGTTCTCCGATTTCCTCATGAATGCCAATTACCGATCGGAAGTATCGACTGCGTTATGTACCATATATATCTATATATATATAGGTTTTTGCGGAAAAGGCGAGATAATTTCGTTGGCAGGGAGAGAGATGCGTCCGGGTACGTGGTTAATGGAAGCCTGACTCGACGTCGTTACGTTTAAACGCTTTCCTTTTTTTTGTTTCGCGTGTATCCAGCAAAATTGGAAATCCCCGCGGATACAGCTAATCGCGTCGAAACGAGGGAACGAATATGCAGTGGGTGCTCTCGAGTGTACTCGGGCAATAAACGAAATTATACTCTTCGTTCCCGGATAAAATGCGCGAAGATACCGCGGATTAAGAGTAAATTATTTCCCTCGTTGAACATCGTACGTAGAGCGAGAGAAAGGGAGAGACGGAGAAATCGCAGGTTCGTCCACGAAAAGCGTACACGGATTCGAATGGATAAGCACACGCTTATCTTACTCGTATATCTCGTCGGGACGAGGAATATTTATCGTAGCAATGTTCGGCTAAATTACGAAGAAACGAAAATTTATTTCGGAATAATATTGTACTCTGACGCGGTCACTGATAGTGGACCGAGCGAGGATATTAAGTATTAACGGTCGACGGGCAGTCGGACGAGCTTGCCAATCTGGGCGAGGCGCAACGACGCTCAATGGCGTCCCGATAATTTCGACGATAAAGATGCCGCGGCATATCCATTGGAGTGGAGCGACGAGCTACGAATTCACACGCTTCAATTTTATGAAATTGGGAATTTTCGCGAGTTCGCAGAAATTAAGTAAAGCCAGTCAAGAGCAACAAAATGAGATCGGACAAAAATACACGGTAGGTATTTAATTAGACCGAGAGCGAGTGGATTGTTTTTTCTGCATTCTCGAGGAAACTTCTACGTCGGACGAAGAAGAACTCCGGAGTCGAGTACGAACTTGTGTTCCTGGAACAAAAAAGAAAAAGAAGCCTCATTCTCCCTTCATCGAGCTCTTCGCGCTCTATTTCTCGCTCTTTCATCGAAAATACGAAACGATACGTTCAATCGACGAACGAGTCGATTTCGCTTCCGGGAGTAAAATACGAGTAGGAAAAAGAAAAATCGGCTGTTGGATTAAATCCATTTATCGGGACGAGGAGCTTTTTTTCGTACAATTTACTACCGTTGTGAAGTCTCTCTTCTTTCTCTCGAAAGCCATTCCCGAGTAATCACTTTGCGCCACTGTACACGGAACGACGATGAATGCGAAAGGTGCACGAAAAAAATAAAATAAAATAAAATTAAAAAAATAACGTAAATACGACATGTTGCATTTTGCGATACTTTTTTTTCTTCTTCTCATCGTTTTCCTCAGGTATCGTGGGTGAGACACCGGGATATTCATCTTCTAACGGTCGGTATGGACACGTACACGTCGGACGCGAGATTCGTGTCGTTGCATTATCCGAGAACGGAAGACTGGACGTTACAGGTGAAATTTTCGCAACGAAGAGACTCGGGCACTTACGAATGTCAAGTATCGACTACCCCGCCCATTGGACACTCCATGCATCTATCCGTCGTCGGTTCGTTCATCATCATTATTATTATTATTATTATTATTATTATATTATTATTATTATTATAATTAACATTATTATTATTGCCGATTTATTGATTCAATAAGTAACCGATTAGCCTCTACATTTTTTAATGGTTCAATAGTATCGTATACATCCCTCTTAATCGAATGTTAATATAGCAGAAAATAATGTTATGATCGTTGAATGTTCGATGATCGAATCAAAGTCTTTCATGATTCGGACGATCGAGAGAAACCGAATAACGGATGCGAATATTATTAATATGAGCATCGGCGGTTCTAATCACTATTGCGCGTTTACATATTAAACGATAAATTACCGCGGTACACTGACGATATACGTCATGCCGAATGCGCTCGTTATATTCCTCGTATGGGGATGTACTTCTCTCATTCTATACCACCGTGTATGTGTTTTATGGTCGAGCAGAGCCCGTGACGACGGTGGTCGGAGGTCCGGAAATGTACATAAACAGGGGTAGCACGATGAATCTGACGTGTGTTGTGCATCACAGTCCGGAGCCACCGCCGGCCATTTATTGGACCCATAATGAGGAGGTGAGTGACAGTAGATTGGTGTCTACCCCGTCCGTTATCTCCCTCTCTCTCTCTCTCTCTCTCTCTCTCTCTCTCTCTCTCACTCATTCATGTTCGCAGATACGCAGATACACGAGCTAAAAAGCTTTGTTCCACGATCGATTTTCGTGCGTCGCTTGTGTCGCTCGTTTCCACCAGCATGCGCTTTGAAATCGGGTAACATTATGGATATAAACGACGATGGTCGTATCGGTCGCGATGCGACGAGTAGCCTCTCTCTCTCTCTCTCTCTTTCTGTCTCACTTCGGAAATCGGTCACAGAAATTGAGGCTGCCTCGACGCATCGCGAATCAATGATCGAAATTCACGTTGCCGATGCAGCGAGAGATCGATGATGAAAATTCATGTCGCGAACGCGCTTTGAAATCAATGAACGAACTCGACATGCTGACCCATGACCCCTTCCCCATCTCGCTCTTCCTTGTCCTGCAATCGCATCGATATCTCAACTACGGATTATGTGTATATGTTCACCAGGAAATTAATTACGACAGTCCGAGAGGCGGTGTCTCGGTTATCACGGAAAAGGGCGAAATAACGACGTCCTATCTTCTCGTACAACGAGCTCAAGCTGCCGACAGCGGACGTTACACCTGTCATCCGAGCAATGCCAATAGGAAAACCGTACTCGTTCATGTTCTCAATGGTGAGTCGATGAAACGATATTTGTTTCTTTTTTCCTTATCGTTAATTTCTCTTTTTCGCAAAAAAAAAAAAAGAAAAGGGAGAATCGATTTTCGTTTTGTTCATTAAACATGTTTAATGAACATGTTTAATGAACAAAGCAACCGTATTATTATTTTATTTTATTGTTATTTTTTTTGTTTTCATATAAAAGATAATCGCTTCGAAAATTCTCATTTATTCGCATTAACTCGGAAGCGGGTGTGAGTTCGAAACGATAAACGATTGATAGCGTAAGTGCATCGATAAAGGACGATACAGGTTTGACTAATGCTCGGTCATTCGCGATAACGACGTTTCGTTGCATTTTATGCACTCCGTGCATCCTGTGATTTTTCACTTGAAAAAGGCGCACGATTATACCGTTCGGGAGATTGTAAAGTGGTTGCAAATTGGCGACGGATTGATTTCTCGATTGTTTCTCGTTCGTTCGCGACTACTCTTTTTCCCTATTATATACACGTATATATATATATACGCGTACGATTGAAAAAGACTGACTTTCAGATGTTTATTTCGTTTTTTTGTGTCCTCTCTATGACGAGGAAGAGCGTCGTGAGTTGGGTGCACAACGACATTAATACGACGCCAAAAGAGGGTAGTTTGGATCTCGAAGATTGTGGGCACAATTACTCTCGCGTTTTCTCATTCTTACGTATAATATTATATGTGTGTGTGTGTGTGTTATGTATATATACGTATGTTTATGTATAGTTCACAAACTCCCTCGGCGATCTGTCGCTATCTCTTCCGCGCGAACCTTTTGTCTCTCATCTCATTTATTCTTTTGTTTCTACGACCGTCTCTTCTCGACGATTTCTCGAGTTATCTCCCCCCCTCCGCCTCCCTGCAGTCCCCCATCTATTCCTTTTTACCTCTCCGTAGATCCCAAGAGGCATCGAGAAATCTCCTTCATCGGATACTTTATGACGATGAGGAAAGGTTTTTCTCTCTCGCGTTTCCTGATATTTCACCGCTTTTCCACTGACTCTCGATTACATCGTTTTTTCTCCCTTGTTACTATTATTATTAGTATTATTATTATTATTATTACTGTTCTTATAAATATATAAAAGTCGGTGATGTCTGATTGAAACTCTTGCGGAGGTTTTCAAATAAATATAAATTATCAACGGTGGTGGATTTCTTTTATTTTTATTTTGCGGATTAACATGCGGCTAATTAGTAATAAGAAAGTTTGTAAAATTTCATGAGAAATTCGTTGTAAGATCGGACCGGGAAACATAATCTTTAATAACGCACGTAAAAGTATAGACGAGAGTTTGCAATTTCGTAAGAGAAGCGGTAAAGAAGAATACACCGGGTGCTCACAAATCATTCACGATTCCGGCACGTGCGCGCATCCAGTCCTCCCACTCCCGGAAGTTTTCATCAAAATTCCCATTTCGAATTCAACGAATGTATTTTTCATCCATTTTACATTGCCTCGTTTCTCGTTTCTTCTCTTTCATCGTTCAAAAAATTGCACGAGTCGACTGAAAGAGAGAAAATCGAAAAGAACAGGCCACGATTTCCGTCGAAGAAAAGATGTAAAGGGAATTATTTATGTTTCTTCTTGTTGTTCTTCTTCTGTTTAAACAGGCGAGCATCCGGCCGCGATGCAACACGGCGGACAATTGAGACTGGGAAATCCACCGTTCGTGATACTGCTCGCCAGTCTTCTAGCATTTTTGAATCATCGTCACTGAAGTGGCAAACGTTTCGATCGAAGTACACGAGGGCACCGACAGAGGGAGGAAGAGCGAGAGAAGCGGGTGTTACGATTCACGCTGCCCTGCCGCGAGAAAAAGGAAAGAAAAGGAAGAAACAACAAAACAAAAAACAAAAAACAAAAAACACCAGGCTCGACGTACACTCTCGCGAGTAAATTTCTGGAAAGTGGATCGAGGCCAGGAGTGTGGATATCCCGCCGGGAGTGTCTTCTCGATATATTCAGCTCGGCGACGAGGAATATAGGGAGAAATCCCGAAAAGGAGGAAAACGAGTGAGCGAGGGAAGACAAGAGGGATGCGCAGGGGAGCGAGCGAGTAGAAGCTTGCCGTCGTGTCTAGGATGACACCTCGTGCTTTCGCAAAACGTCTCTGGGGTGGTAAAACGCTGTGAGACTCGGAGTATCTTAGCGACGGGGAAGGGAGGTCGCGCGAGGGAATAAGAGAGAGACACCGGTTGGTGAAACGGTTGTTCGAGCGGCCAAAATTCCCAAGGCAACAACGAGGCTCGAGGTTTGGTGAAGCGACGTCTCTTTCCTCTCTCTCTCTCTCTCTCTCTTTCTTTCTACACCCTGCGAATATTAAGCGTCTAGATAAGACAATGCGAGAGAGCGAAGAGGGAAACACGAACGGCATCGACCTCGCTATAAAGCCGGTGATGGACGTTACGAATCGGCCTACATATACATAAATATTTGTGTATACGGAGCTGAAGGGTACGACGAGGGAGGATGTGACGTTATTTTCCGTCGAATATCTTGGTTATCCGCGACGCGTCGTCGACCATATTGTCGAATGGACTCGGAACGCGTAATGGCGCATGCGCGGCCATTTTGTTGGAAGGAGCTCGAGCGCGTAATGGCGCGCGCGCGGCCATTTTGTCAGAGTAGCTCGAACGCACGATGGTGTCTGGGTGAAGAACGTCTCGTTAATCAGAAAAAAACCATGTTGAGTGTGTATGCGTGCGTGTGTTATATGCGTGTGCTATTTCTCGTTGTTCTCTTATCTTGCTGTTATCTCGACGATCGACGATGACCAAAGTGTTGAATATCGCGAGCTCGCGATAAGCTCGCACGTGGCTTTCGCAGTGGCACGGCGAATAAAATTTGCGAATACGAGTGAATTACGTAGCGGTGTTAAACGACGATTTTAACGACAGATGGAAGCGATTTTGAAATCCTTTTACCGCGAATAAAAACGACGAAAAATGACACACGTCGGTATATTGTTTCTTTTATTTTTGATTCGTGTCGTATAAATGTTGAACAATTTCATGGGAGATTTCTTTGTTGTTCTCGAGCTTATCTCGAGAGCTTTCAAAACGCACTAATGGCCATCCGGCACGAGCTCTCTGGCGATTACTGCGTTTTGTCAAACTGCCTAGTTACATCGTACAACGACAAAAGAGCGCGATGCGGTGCTCGCCGTTAATTCTCCCGCGAAAGTGACGTGCACAAACGGAATATATTTGTGAGCTCTCTAAATATGATACTTGATGAGCTGAGAATGAAACGGAGGAGAAGAGTGTGAGAGAGAAAAAGAAAGAGAGAGAGAGAGAGGGAGGGCTTGAGAGAAAGGGTCATTAAAGGGCTTCAACTGGGTCCGCAAGCTCTTCTTCATTGTTCTCGGCAACGACGAGACGGTGGAGATCGCGGGAACGATTGTGTGCGCGGTATGCATGAATGAATCATAGAGCAGAGATGGCTGACTCTCGGGAGAGGTACGTACGAGTCAACTCATCAGTGTACGCCACAGAGCAAAAATAATAATAATAATAAATTGTCGACCACACACGCTGCACTACTGTGTCTACTTTTTCTTTCCTTCCTTCAAGACGTCTCCGGGCCGAGCGGCTCTTTATCTTGTTAATCCGGGATCGCGTTTTCGGTGACTCAATGAAGAAAATGGTAGAAAAAAAAGCGAAAAAAAACCTTAATACACGACCGTCGAGATATGATTTCCCGTGAGGACGAAACGCTTATGCAAAGTTATTACGTCTTACTCTCTCCGGCAGTGAGAGGTAGAGATGCCAAAGCAAAGGAGCACGGTTATTTCCAGGGTGCAAATGGAACAATTAACGCCTATATACGTATATGGCGTATAATAGGACAGGGAGGACTCGGCACTCTCGTGGCGTTCCTCTTGAAAAGTTATTATCGAGTTTGAGCTTTCTCGTGAGCTTTGTTCCACCATCAACTTTCCTCATTCTCCATCCAACTCTCATTCCCCTTACCTTCTCCTCGCTTTTATCCGTTTGCGAACTTTAGGCCCAACGTAGCCACGAAACTTCTCAAGGACATTCTATACGCCGCCGATATTCCACATACCTATTTGATTTTTCACAGGACGAGACGAATACGTTTTCTTTAAACGGACGAATTCGTACGCAGCGAGAGATTTTCGATCGTATATCCTTTTTAATCGAAAATTGAAAGATTCCTGATGAAAGTAAAATTGGATTAGGTATGTATAAAAACATTTACGACAATTAATTTTTCTTACATAAATCTGCATACAAGTTCTTTCATCCTCGGATCACACGAAACAGCCAACGATCGTCTCAAAAAGCCGCGAACTTTAATCGAAATCATCGTAAAAACGTGTTTCCGACAAATAGGTAAAGTTAGCAAAGCACTTATCTTGTTTTAAAACACGATATAGCGTACACCGAAGTCAACATTTTGCTCACCTTCCTGGGTGTATAAATCAAGGTATAAATCGTCATGTCTTGATCTTGTCTCTCTCTCTCTTCTTGGGTTTACCCTCGTTCTCCAACTGTCAGAGGGCGCGCGTGATGTTTTCTCTCGTGTGTTTGCGGGTGGCCAAGTTCGTCGTCGTTCTCATTCCACCCCTTTTCCTCAGGAAACAACGGAAGTCAGAGATAAGAGAACCCAGTTATATACGTATATATATATATATATACATATATATATATATATATACACGTTATAGCGCGAGAGCGAGCCGGAGACTTGATAACGCAGACCAACGGGGGGCATTATGTGCTATATCTAAACGCGTTTCTCGTCTTTATTAGTGACGTGAGCGCGTATAAAACGCGAGCTTTCACGTACAACACGCAGAACCAGATAGAAAGAGCCCCTTCCTCCCTGCATCTACCCCCGCGCCGCACGACGTCCCGACTCCTCGTCAACAAAATGGAGGACACGAAAGGAACCCGTGGCACGCGCGCGGTAACTTCAACCCTATCACGTCTTCGTTCAACCAAACGTTATATATACAGTTATATATATATATATATATATATATATATATATATACTTTGTCGGACTTACGAGTATGTGCGAGACTCGGGTATAAAGCCAGCGATAATAATCCACGTAGCGCGCGCACACACGAGACACGACAATCTTCGGGGCGAACCTACCCCCTATACTCACGCTTTACCAACGTGACCGAGGACTCCGGCATCACGATCGCGTAAGACCCCGTTTCTCTCTCTCTCTCTCTCTCTCTCTCTCTCTCTCTCTCTCTCTCTCTCTCTCTCTCGCCTCACTCATTCTTCTTCGTCGTCGTCGCGGATTCTTTATTTTTTCTTCTTATTTCTTTCATTTTTCTGGCCTCTTATTTTCTTTTGCTTTTACGAGGAGTCCGAGCTCGTTTCTTCGAACGCGTACGGACAAGGGAGAATGGAAATGCAGGGTAGATCGCGAGCGTGGGAAATCCGAGAGATAAAGGGTGGTCGAGTAGAGAGAGAGGGAAAGAGAGAGAGAGAGAAAGAGGGAGTATATGAGGATATATGGAACGAAAAGGTTAAGCTCGACACCCAGCGGGTGGTATCCGCTCTCGTCTCACCCCCCGTCTTACTCTGAAATGACGGTTTTACGGCGCGTCAAGACTATTTCGCGGAAACTCGAGAACTTTTCTCAAGCGGCCACTTTATATCTCTCACTCAAGCTTATATGTTATGTTTAGTTATATATAGATATAGACTGGAACATCACGTGTAACAGCAGGGGCGTCAAGAGAGCGAGAGAGATCGCACTCCTTCATCGCGATTAAGGTCTTGATGAGATCCTAGTACGAGTTAAAAACAGAGTGAGGTACAGATGGATAGAAAGAGAGAGATTGAGATGGTATAAGCTCTATAAGGTATGGAGTGGAATATGTGTAAAGGGACATGAGGGACGGAGGAGGAATCGATAAGAACTTTGATTTCTTGGACGTAATGATGCCCGATTGGCTTACATATACATATATATATATATATATATATATATATATATATATATATATATATATATATATACTTATATGTAAAAGACGAAAGCTTGCGGAAAATGTTGGACGTTCCAACGGTCCAACTTTAAAGGTCTTGGTTTTAGTTCGCCGGACGAGCCAAGGAGTTATCGGAAGCTCGAAAGAGCGTGAAAAAGCTTTCGAAAACTGATCGTCCGTATTATGCATATATCGGTATTAGAAAGAAGAAAAAAGAACGAAGTAGGTACGCTACGTATTCATAGACACGCGAGAAAAATCGAACTCGCGTGTTCTGGTTTGAGGGAAAAAAGAAAAATGCTCGACTTCTTCGAGAGGATTTCTCGAAAGTGTGCGTCATTAATCGTAACCACGGCAGTGACGAGAAAGATCTCTTTTTCGCTTTCCCCTTCATCGAGTAGTTTCGTCGATGAACGTTGTATGTTTTTTTTCCGCAAATTTCATTGTTTTTCAACTTGGAATCCGGGTGAAATGGGTCGGATTATTGTCTATGAAAATTCTTGGATATTATTTATATCTTTGCGACGGATCAATGGATCGTGAAAACGAAATGTGGGCCGCCATTGAAGCTGGAATGTGCGAACATAGAGTGTACGAAATGTGTGCCAAGAATCGTATCGAGTATACGCGGAATTTATCTTCGATAAAAATAACATCCGGTTCCCTCTCTCGTTCTCCTGCCATTTTTAAAACGCATACAGAGACAAGTTTGCGCTGAAATATAATATATGTGTTGTGAAAAAGGGTGCAAAGATCTTTAAACTGTGGATCTAACGTGGGTAAACTTCGTATACCGAGGGTCCGTGGTATGTTCGCGGAAAGGGTGGTGGTGCGAGAAGGGTTGCGAGGATGGCAGAGAAGCGAGAGAGAGAGAGAGAGAGAGAGAGAGAGAGAGAGAGAGAGAGAGAGAGAAAAGCTTTTGCGGGGTTGAGCTATCCCGGTAATACGTTTCCGAGCTCTTTGCCCGCAAATGCTCGTTCACACGCGCGCACCCTCCATTTCGACTCCTCGTGTTCGAGGCTCATCCCCCCAATCCCCAACCCTCCTCTCGTCTACACACGTATATAAACACCGAAATCTTTCTCACTCGATCTTTCCCCTTGCTATGTTGCCTCGATTCTCTCCTCTCTCTCCCTCTCTCTTTGCTCAAAGCAACAGCAACCCCGAGGTATCACCGTACGAATGGTATTTGAACCGCAGTAGCCAGAGAAAGCGTCATCTCTGGCAGTTGAGAGAGAGAAGGAACGAGAAAAAGGGAGCTAGAGAGAGAGAGAGAGTCAGTAAAAGAGAGTATGAGAGAAAAGTAGTTCGAGGACTTGATTTTCCTACGTGATCCGTTCGAGCGAGCGAATGGACGAAGGTACGGGGGTGGAGGTTTGGCAAAGGTGGAGTGAGAATCGTCGATATATGTTGAAGAAAAAGTGAACGAGGTATGGAAGGAGGAGGCTAAGGTGTTGGTCGAGATCTCGTAGAATTTTCCTCTTCTGGGTCGCGCTTCTGGTGTGCAAAGCTCTTGAGAAGAATTTTAATCGAGAGATAAGCAGGCGAGATTCGAATAAGTTCTATAGAGCGGGCGAAAGTTGAACGGCGGTGGGTTAGAGGAGGCGTGTCCACCGTCGCGATGATGATATCGATAGGGCACGGTATATAAAAAAAACTCTCTTTCTCTCTCTCTCTCTCTCTCACATACACACACACACACACATATATATATATATATATATATATATATATATATATATATACCTATATTTATATGGGAATGCGGTATGCGGAGCTTGTGATAAAAACATAGGGAGATGAACGCCTCGGATATGAGAAGAGGGAAAAGGCGCCCCAAGCTGCGTCGAACGATCGTTCGTTCGTTCATTTTCTCTTTTTTGTCTTTTTTCGAACGCAAAGCACGAAAGTTCTCCCTTATATATTGATAGGGATACTGGCGTCTATTATTATTTATGGAGATCGAGATATCCAGACATGAAAATTGTACAGCTATCGGGATCAATTCGGTCGGCTCGAGATCGTTTCGTCTCTCGTTTCCCTTTTTTATTTTACCGAAACTCATATTTTCGTTCGTCCTATCACGCATGCATATTGTATCGGCAATGTAGGCATCGCGTAACTTCGAAATGTAACGAAAAAAAAACAAAGTCTTCGACACTCTTAGGTATTTAGTAAGGAAAAATCGTCGTATTAAGGTTGTTACGCACGTACCGGCACCGACACGACAATTTTACGCCTATGTTCACATTGTAAAATTGTCCTGTCGGTGTCGATACGGGCCGGACAGTCTCTAATAACGTTTCCTCTCGAATTCGTGGGATCGTTGTAAGAAATTCCGATTGTGGAGTCGAAACAAGGAAGCTCCGACTGTATAGACGCGACTGCAATAAGCTCATTCCTGCCCTTATTACTGCGAAGGATCGTTTTCACCGAGGTTACGATGGCGTGATTCGCTTCTATCGTAAATACGCTAGAGCGATACTGGCTTTGTACGTTTAGTGGCAGAGCTTTTGCGAAGCGATACAGAGAGAGAGAGAGAGAGAGAACGAAAATAGTTACCTACATGGAAAGATGTGAACGAGAGCAGAGGCGCGTACATACGTCCCTTTCTGAAGGAATTTCAGCGAGAATGCAAGAGAGACTCGCGCATACGCGACCGCTTATCCGGCAGCTTTCATCGCTGATACACGTATACATGTCTATGTGATACATAAATGTTATATACATATCGTCTACACTGTATCGCGTTAATCTATATACATATATGTATGTTTTAAAGGACGTCGTAATATGGACACGTGTACGTTCCGCTTCCTCGCACGCGGATTCTAAACTTCACGGCACTCGTGCGCCTCGTTTCATCCCTTCCCACACTACCGTGCCCGTCCCTTATAACCATCGCTTCGCTTTGCTCAGTTCACTCACTTCATGCTTGCGACCGGCACATCAAAAGCGCTAATATGATAT
Organism: Netelia virgata; assembly: GCA_951802705.1. Lineage (NCBI taxonomy): Eukaryota > Metazoa > Arthropoda > Insecta > Hymenoptera > Ichneumonidae > Netelia > Netelia virgata. The sequence goes on from OX637866.1 coordinate 36,751,016, forward strand.
GATGCCAGGGTAGTGAGGGTAGGTGGGGTTGGTGGTACTCCTCGTGAAGCTCTTTGCTGTAACGAAAGCTCGTTCACACTCACGTGCCCTCCATTACCTATCTAATACCTGGGGTGGGTGTGGAACTTACAGAGGGCCGAGGTCAAAGGGAAAAGGAATACAGGACAATATTTTACGGACGTAACATATATATATACCTACTTAATTCACTATATTATTAAATACTCATTTTTTCAATAATTAAATAAAGTCGTTATAAAAGTCATGTTATCTCCGATATTGATGTATCGCGCATAATTGAGTACTTTGAAAAATTGACAGTCTACTTTTGCGAAAGGTGAAAAACGGCGTTAGACGTTGGTGTTGGCACGGTGAAAACAGTGACAGAGCTGTTTATTCGTGTAAGACGAAACATACAAGCTCGTTTGGTTGTATGTCGCACAAGTGGGCACATGTGTATACTCGTGTAGACATTAGGCCATTGTAGGAACATCCGATCTTTGCTTACCAAGATAGACAGGGATAGAGAGCGAGGAGAGAGAGAGAGAGAGAGAGAGAGAGAGAAAATGAGTGAGTCAAGACTGGAACGAAGGGGTAGATTTAGTCAGGAGTTTACCCTACATGATAGTATCTGCACAGCGTTTGTAACTCCGTGTGTATGCGCGTGAAGTGGCATACGATTACGATGCTGCATGTACTTACCGAAGCGCGAGAGGGAGGAAATGGAGAAACGCGCGTTGCATACATCGACTAACTCGTCCATTGTGTCTCGTCACTCCTGTGCTTACGACTCAACCTATATACAGGGCGAATCGGATAAAGTATATCAGAATTTATTCTGAAGTAGATGGGACCATTACAAACAAAAGTTGCAAATATACATTAGGGATATTTTCAATAGTTTACGAGATATAAATTTTTAATGTTGGTCTAACCAGAGCTCGCCGAGAAGCGTTGGAGTCGCCCGCTCTCCGCCCTAAATTCACCGAAAACCAACAAAATTTCCTTGTGCTATTTCTCCGCCGCTTTTAACTTTAACTATCCTGTACTAATTCGCGAGTTTGTTAACCATAGAGACGACAGTCTTGGCGCGGGGCGACGAGGGCGCGGGGCGACGACCGCGGGCAGCCAATGATTGATACATTGCGCTGTCTCTACGGCTACGGCGGAGAGCGGGCGGCTCCAACGCTTCTCGGCGCGCTCTGATTAGCCCAACTTTAAAAATGTATATCTCGTAAACTATTGAAAATATCCCTAATGTATATTTGCAACTTTTGTTTTTAATGGTCCCATCTATTTCAGAATAAATTCTGCTATACTTAATCCGATTCGCCCTGTATATGTAAACACGTCTCTTACATATATATACCTATATGTTTTTCTAACCCGTTCGTAGCTCCGTGCTTCAATCGTATATACCTATATATATTTAATAGACTCGCAAACGCAAATTCAGATTTAAATGCCGGGTTCTAGCGCAACCCCGTGCGAAACTGTCTCTCCGGTCGCTCTCCTCGCCTCTCTCGTTCGCCAACTACAATTTATCGACCCTCCTGCGAAACGTCGACGGCGAGAAAGAGCCAGGCGCAGTGGAGAGAGAGAGAGAGTTATGTTGTAGTGAAAAAGAGGGGGAGGAAGAGAGAGAGAGAGAGAGGATGAGCGAAGTATATCGAGGAGAAGAAACGAGGTACACGATAGTTCGAGACCCTTCTGGTGCTTGCCTCTTTCGCACTCGACGCAACTCTTCCTTAACCCCCTCCCTCCCTCCCTCTCTCGCTCTCTCTCTCTCACTCCTCTTCTCGACATTCCGTTCATCCCTTTTCCTGCTCCGTTTAGTTTTTTTCGCCCTCGTTTGCTCGAATCGACTCGATTCCTAGACCTGACTCCGTTCCAACCTAACCTACCGTTTATATATATATGCACAGGCAACTACGTATTACGTCGTTTAACTGTCTCTCTCTCTCTCTCTCTCTCTCGCTCTCTTAGCATTTTTCTCGCTGTCGTTTCAACGCCCATTTCCCTCTTTCCTCTTTCTTCGATCGCCCTTTACGTACTCGTTACATCGATTTCTTCGTTCTTCTCGACTCTCTTTCTCTTCTTCTTCTTCCTGCCGGTTCTACCCTTTGTGGCACAATATCGATATCGTACGCTACTTCGTTCGTCAGAACCTTCCTGGAGCTTTGGGGAAGTTTGAAAAGCCGATACATGATTCGACCTCTCTCTCTCTCTCTCTCTCTTAAAATTACGTACTCCACGCTACCCTCACGCAATAGTTTTTTACTTCGTTCCCTCGTTCGTTCGTTTGTTTGCATTTATTTTTATGGCCGCTTTACTCGGTTTTATTTCCAGCGGTATTACAAACCCTCGTTCATTCTACCTTTCTCGTTACGTACGTTCGCGTATGCCGTATAAGCTCGAAGCTTTCGAGGAACTTTCGGTGCAACCTTTTCTTCCCTCATCAAAGAACTCGCGACGGAAGCGCACAAAGAATCAAGATGAAAGTCCAGGTCGCGGGACGACTTTTGCGGAAAATTCTTGTGATTTTGCCTCGTTAGCTCGACGAAGTCTCGCTAAATCTTTTTCCTCCTCGGTGTATACCTTCTCTCTCTCTCTCTCTCTCTCCTGCGCTCGCTTCATTTTCTCTTGTATTTTGCACGTTGCCTCTGGAAAACGATGGAACATTCTTTATATCACTTTCCACCTCCGCTATTTTCCCTCAACATTTTTGCCACTGCACCGCGGTAACGCTTAATGACTCGGATTTATTTTCGCTTTTTCGATCCCTCATTCTTATAATCGTACAAAAGTTTATTTCCCTCAAAACAGTAGAAAGATAAATTCTAGTGAACGCTTTCGAATTTTCTTTGTAAATTTGTTCATCGATTGAAGTTTGAGTTTCTCACGAGATTTTAACATGGCGAATAACTTTGATTCTAGCTCATTATCAATAAAAAAAAAACAAAGCCAACATCGTTTCTTAACAGTGGAAAATAACAAATATTTTCATGCCGTTGACTTTTCATTATTTTTATTCCGTTACAGCTATTTCGAGTTTCCCCGTATGAGCGATTGGTGTCGACACGTCGTCGTACCTTTCCCGATATTCTCGGTATTTTCAATTTTTTTTCGTTCGTTGTTACCTTCCATGTTTGTGAATGACGCAATGAATTCTGGTATATAAAAGGACATGAAACGTCGTATGCACAGGATGGAGATCATCAAAAAGGTATTTCTATGTGCATGCGAGAATCGACGCGGTACGTTGGCCGTACAGCTTTTTACCTCGCAGCGAGAGAACTCAAAGCGACATGTTCGTTGCAGATGGACCCTCTCTCTCTCTCCCTCTCGTTTCCTGAACCAACGTCTACCCCGTAGCGCATTAAACCATTCTACGGTTCTCGTTCGCTATTTCGAAATCGTGTCCTCGACAAGCGACAAACTCTTCCAAAAGCAAAATCCTTTGTCCCATTTCGCAACGTTGTCGGAACGGGCGAATAACCTCACTTCTTTCGTACCCCAGACGAACCGTTCTCTTTGTCATATCTCTATACGGTTCTCTGTCTTCCTAGCTGGATCGTTTCTTGTATTTCCGGCATGGATATCACAAGTTCAAGCGCTTCCTCTATTTCTCTGCTTTTTGAACCCCTTAACGACGTGTCCTTCCGTCCGATTTTTCTCCTCTCCGTTCGTAATCTTCCTCGACGTTTAATCGGAGATGCAAAACAACAGGGGGGTCGGGGAGAGAGAGGGACAGAGAGAAAGATCAAAATAAGTTAATTAAGTAGACTCCATCCCTGTTTCGTGTCGCGCGATGCGACAGCCGCTCCTCGGGTGGCATTCGAGTGTACTACGAACAAATATATAGTTCCAGTTCGGAAAATCCTCGCAGCGACTATTTTGATCCTGAGCCGTGTATTTTTATCGCGTTCACCCCCGTGTCGAACTCTCGTGGATGTTCTCGCGTTCTATCGTACTAATTTACATCTACTCGAGGATCTCCGAGTCTTCGGAGAAGAATCTATACCGACACGCGTTTTACCAACTGACCCGCGCACCAACTGGCTCGTGAATAATACGCCGGTGGCCCTTCGAGCTCCACAATACCCGTCGCATCTTGCACTTTTTTTTCTTCTTTTTTCATCTTTCGCGATTTTTCTTCGAAGAAAAAAAAAAGAAAATGATAAAAAAAACGCACAAACATTCTTTTTCCGTTTTATCTTCGTTTCTTTAGAATTCAAATGTAGCTCAGAAACCCCCGGATTCCTCTCGTCAGTTCGGTTTTTTTCTCTCATTGACGAGAAGAGCACGAGCTGAATTCAGAGGAAGAGAGAGAGAGAGAGAGAGAGAGAGGGAGAGAGAGAGAGAGACGACCGAGGACGGTCTTGGAAAGCGGAATAAAGAAAGCTGCTCCTTTGGACCTTCTCGCTTCCCTGTTGCAGTCTCAAAGTCCAACCCCCAAGCCCATTCCCCAACGCCGGAACTACAATTTTTTTTCTTCTCTTCATCCTCGAGCCCTTTCCGGCAGCGTCGTCCTTCTTTTGCGGTGGTGTCTCAAGCGCAAAGCAAGATTCAAATATGCAACGACGACTCCGAGATGAGCGAGAGATGTGCCTTGCAGGATTTCTTTCCGCTGGTGAATAAATAAAGGAGCTTTTTCATAGTGTATTCCCCCGTCACTCTTTCTCGCTCTAGCTCCAGCGGGGTAAATTTTCACGCCACCGGAGAGCTCTCATTTTTTAATGCTCGACCACCTTTCGCTCCACCGGATTTCTCGCGTTCTCGGTCTTATCCAACCGCGTTCGACCCCGTTCCCCTCAACCCTCTGTCCGGCATGGCATGTTCGTGATTTTGTTCTTTTTTCGTTTTTCGTCCTTCTTCTTTTAATTTCATTCCCTCGTTCCACATCACCGGAACCGAGAATAATTCAGAAAGAAGGAGGGGGCCGCTTTTCTGGATTACTCTCGGGATTTCTTCCCAGACACCGCCACATGTTTACCACATGGAGACTGTCCACTTCCCCCCCCCCCGCCCTTTTCTCGTTGCCGTCTTCTTCTTCTTCTTCTTCTTCTTCTTCTTCTTCTTCTTCTTTGCTCCTCTCATTTCCTCTGTTCCAGATTTTTTTCTCATCCTCAGCCACCCTGCCGGTATTTTAATCTACATCCTCTGGGAATACGCAGCGGTAAAATTCACCGGAGAGAAGGTAGATAGGGGCACACGATGATGAGAAAAGATGACATTCGAGGCTTGGGCCCGTGCTTATATTTACTATACGCGCTGTTGGATTTCAAGCGGACGAGCCTCAACGTGATTCGATTATATTTTTCAATCTCTCGGAATCACATCGCTTGGCATCGTGCGCGTGTCTCTCTATCTCTTCAACTCGGGGCGGATAAAATATTGCAATATTTTTTTTCCAGGAAAGAAGCACGCGAAACGTTATAAAAAAAAAAGAGAATCGAGTTTCACGACGGTACGCGAACCACTCCTATTTCATCCGATGATTCGATTCATGCCGCGCTTTTACGTCTCATCCGCCTTTTGCCCCTGCACCAACGCCATCTTCAGTATTTCTTTTTTGTATCTTTCAGCACTCCGTGAGTCGAACGCTCGCGGTTCCCGTGTATCTAGATATATTATGTAAAATGCGCCGTACCGCGGTTTCACGTGCTCTTCTCGAGGAAAAAAAGGCGATACTCGAAGAGACATTTACTTCAGCGCGGCTTTTCTCGCATGTATTGACTTCTTTTTCCTATTTAACCCTCCGTTTACTCCCGGATATTGCACAGATACATGACTTGCGATAAACAACTCTATCGTATCGATGTTTCTTACGATCGACCTATTCTCGTTGCTTTCGCTCTTACGAACGTTCTTCGATTATTTTATTTCGCTCCCTCCACACTGTTGGCCTCTCTTTCGACCTTCACGGGTGACCGATCGCGACTGATCTTCAGGGGGCGCAAAAAAAACTTGCAACGAATTAAAAAAACGTCGAAAGGCTCTCGTGTCTTTATCACGAGAAAGGGTAGAGCCCCGAAACCAGTAATGTTATCAGAGCCAACGACAGAAGACCGAGCTCTCTTTATTCTTTTTCGAAGCTTTCACTCGTTCCAACCCTCGCAGTTACTCACAGCCTCGAGAGAAAGCTCGTTTTCCATGCTTCGCTCGTGATATACTTTGCCAGCCTCTCCTCTCGCATCGGTAGAAGCACGAAAATGCTTCGCTGGCTTGAAGGTAGATAGATAGAGAGAGAGAACGAAAAAACGAAGAGCCCTCTCACTCCGAAAAGTTTTTTCCGCTTGCTCTTTTCCGGAACATTTTGACGGTAGATCGATCACGATTATGCGGTCCCGATTATTTCTCCGATGCTGTCGAAGATCGGGATCGATCGATCGGCAAGATGGACAGCTTGCTTCCATCATTGGAACTGGACGTTTCTGCATTCTTCCTACATCCTTTGCTCTTTCCCTATTCTCTTATATAGAGACACACACACATATATATATATATATATATTCGTATACTCAGAGCAAAATTACGAAAGCAAGTCGTATATTCAATCAGCATACAGATCTTAGGATATCGGTGATGCCGATCTCACACAACTCTCTCCGTCTCTATCTCCCTCTATCTCTCTCTCTCTGTCTCGTTGCAACAGGATTGCCATTCCGAATCGTTTCGGACAAGCTTGAAAATTATCGGGTGAACCGAGCAAGATATATGCAGCCAACTCGAGTGTCGCCAAAACCGAGCTCTGATTTCCGGGAGTTTCCTGACCACGAGAGCGAGCGAGAGAGAGAGAGAGAGAGAGACGACGACGACGACCTAGACTGCTCCGTACCAGCCAATCGTTTCGCCACGACCGGCAAGAGAAATATAGGGAGATAGAGAGAGAGAGAGAGAGAGAGAGAGAGGTGGGAGGGAGGTGTGAGCAGGAAAGGTTTGCGTTCGACTCCTTCTCTCGTTGGATCTACCCCCCAGAGCATTTCGCGTATCTTCTCTATATCTACGTACACATATATATATATGGGTGTGTAACCCTCTCGTCTTTCGTTGGCCAACATCAGTGGCTATATATACGCGCTACGGAAACATCCACGACGGATCGAAGCTACGATCCAAGCGAAAAGAGAGAGACAGAGTGAGAGAGAGAGAGAGAGAGGAAGAGGGTGAGAGACCGAGAGCTTCGAAGCTTTCGCTCGTACCGAGAATTCCCGACGGACTCGCGAATTGGATACCTTCGCGTGCGGAGATACTGCTGGTTATATATAGGATAACTCTCTCGCTCTCTTTCTTTCTATATATACTATACATATATATATATATATATATATATATATATACATGTGTAAAGGCTGCCCTATATTCAGACACACTAAGGAGCCGTTTTTCAATTTACATCGTAACAACTTATTGAAAGTTCATGCCAGACACAAGATGCACGATGGAATTTATTTTAATGCAAATGAGAACATTAGGATTTTTGAAGGAAGCTCAATCATCGTAATAAGCAATTGTCGTGATTGGAATAATTGAACAGCAGTGCCCTCTATGTGAAAAAATACTGCGTTTGGTAAATAAAACATTATATTTTATGGACATCCGGTGCACGGTGCGTTAAGGCGTATTTTTAAAATATAATACTTTCTGTATCTCTTTATGATGCATGTGTTAATATGCTTTATATATATCGCGAGTAAGGCTTTGTTTCATCAGCGAGAATAAAGTTCGAGTACTGTAACATCCACTCGCAAATATCTCGCTCCACCGCTCCCCTGTTTCTACTCCTCGACCGGTTTTATTCGAGAATGGCGTTTGTTTTTTTTTTTATTCTGTTTTTTTTCGCCCTCGCAAACGTAATTCACATAGTGTACTTACGTATATATACGTGTAAGGGTGCAATTTTGTATCGTAGTTCTCGAGTATACTTCTACACGGCATCACGGAAGCGGAGAGAGCGATTTTTTTTTTCGAGGTTTTTTAAATTTCCGCTGTGCGTTGCTTTTGGGTCAATTGTGTCCAAATTGACGAAAACGTTTCGATGATATTACAGGGCAACGGGGATTTTCAGGTTTTTCGGTTTTACAGGATTTTGTTCTGCGTGAAAGTCCTCGAAGTAAATGGGGAAAAGGGTCTCGTATACGTCGTAAGTGCTTCTTGTTTTTACTCGACTTTTTCGAAGAACACATTTTATGTGAAAAGTCGAAACAATCGAGAGTAAACTGTTCAGAGAGATCGAATAATATTGGGAAAACTCTCGATTTGTCTTGGTAAAACAATTTATTTGTCATATTTCTTTCTCGCGTTTTATTAAGCTGGCGCGTTCGAGAAAAGGTTCAGGGGATACCTCGTAGAGTCGCACGATGTAAGGGTTCATAAATTCTTGTTATTCAAGTTTATTAGGATTTTCGTTTGAAGCAGTTATTATCAAAAGTACAAAGCGTATTGCCAGCGGAAATTGAAAATACGCGAGGTTTATTAATGCGCCATCGAATGCATGGAAAACTTGACGGACATGAACGTCATAGTACAAAGTACTAAGTAATACTAACAATAAGCTAATTAGGTCGCTCGAACGTTTATGATTATATTTGTGGAAAATGTCGTTCGCAGCCAAACGCGAGAATTTCAACGAGGTAGCGTTAGAGTCACTCAGCATTTTCAAAAAATAGATTTTTTTGCATTTTCTAAAAGTACAACAGTTTAAAAATATTCCCTGCAAATTTTAGACTAATCGGGGCAATATTTATGAAGACATGCAACTTTGAGCGCTGCACGCTCGACGCAAACTATAAACGCTATTTTCTCGAAAGCGCGTTTTCAAAATCGGTAATCACCGTAACTCCAGAATGACTCGACGGATGGCTTTGCAATTTTTACCACTTATTCTAAACTTAATTTTGCTGTCCTTGAACGAAGAATTTTTATTTGCGGTAAATAGTTTTTTTTTATAGTCATATATATGGGTAAAATTGTGGCCGAAAAAAATGCCTTTGAACATGCGCCATTTTGTCAAAAATCGAAATCTTTATTAATTTTAATAAATATTCATTTATTAAAATGACCCCCCCTACATTTGTTGATTTCGGATGATCCAGTGATGAGGGTGTTCGGATGATCCAGTGATGATATGTTTTTTATATGTGTATTAGTTAATGGTAAAAATTTTATCAAAAAATAGAAAACCAGTCTTCAAAATAAAATCTCAAAAAAGCGTTTATTCGGGCGTTACAAGTGACTCTAACTCCTTAATTAAAACACGACAATCCGAAAATGTCCACCTGTACTTATTTCTCTCTCGGTATAACAACTATTGCGTTGAATACCGACCGCAATTTGTCAAAATTTCAGAAATTCTCGACGATTTTACGCAAATTGGAGGTTTTCTATGAGTTTGTTTCAAGACATTAAATATGAGAAAATATTGTCGATATGATATCAAAGTGAATGATACGAATATTATTAATGATTTATCGAACAAATGGGCGAATAAAATGAAAGCGAAGCAAAGGGAGGCTTAAATATTGAACCGGCAAATATTTACTCGATCAAACCAATAATACGAATATTCAAAAATATAAAAAAAAAAATAGAGTACTACAGTACGATGAAATAAATAGTTAAACTGTGGTCGGGTATATACAGGAGTGGAAAAGCTCGGTGTGTCCCGAGAGGAAGAGCGGATGACGTGCTGTGAGAGTCAACAGTGTGGCGAGAATAAACGTCGACGATCGATTTTCGATCCGTCTTTAATTATCGGTCGCGCTTTCACGCTTGTATTACTCGTGTATATATATATATATATATATATAGTTTATAATAGGTACATGCAATACGTGCTCGATTAAGCTGGAGGGGAGGGGATATGAGAATGTTGGAAGGATGCGGGAGACTAGAGGCTTAACGAGCCAGTACGAAACTAAACGAGGAGCGACGTAGATTAGTATTTAAAAAAATAAAATAAAAATAAAAATAAGAAACATCGATAGAGGGAGAGAACTATGGAGGAAAAAGAATGGAAAGGAGGTCCTGTAAAAATGTTTCGTTTCGTTTTCTTCGATTTTCTCCGAAGCTCGCAGTTCCACTCGCAGTACACTCGGCGAACTTGGGTTAAAAAGCGGTTTGCTCTAAGCCGGTAGCAGTCTATGTTACCATACAAATACATATATGTACATACATAAGAGACTTAACGAAGCTCTCTACCGAGCGAAAGGAAATAGCCAAGTACCTACGAGGCGAAAAAGTATTGCTGGTCGTCCCAAGATAAAAAAAAAACGTAACCGGGTGTGTATCAATGTCTCCTTCATTCCCCCTCGCCCTTTCTTCCTTCCGGTTTTTAGTAAACCTCCTTCGCAGCACGATATAAAGTCTCACCGGAACGCTGATATAGCAGTTGCAGTTGGACCAGTCTCAGCCGTAACTCCCGTGTCCTAATACGCGCAGATACTTATACACACACACACACACGCATATATATATATATATACACAATATATACAGTACAGTGTATACCGGTGCGCAGATGCCAAAGGGTTAGTACCGGCCGAATAAGAAGATCTCTCGTCTCGGTAGAAGAGAAGCTTGGGGATATAAAAAGGTAACGGGCATGTGTCTCTTTCGGAAATGCGAACACGGAGAACGCGGAAGCAAGAGGGGTTAAAACCAGGCGCGCTTTTCCTTCGAGTCTCTCCCCCTCTCTTTCTTTCTCTCCGTCTATTTCTTGGTTCTTCAGGTATGTACTATAAGGGCGCTTCTTTACTACTTCTAGCGCCTTCGGTGCTTCACCCTGCAGCCTCTCTCTGTCCGCAAGGACTCTCGAGAAGATCAGCGTCCTCGACGGCACTGGTGCAACCAAATATACTTCTTTTCGCTTTGCGCATATATATATATATGTAAAAACACACACATAGTTCGTAGAATATAGCATTATAACCATTTCATCTCGAATAAAACTCGTTTCTCCACCCCCTTTCTCTCTCTCTCTCTCTCTCTCTCTCTCTCTCTCTCCGTCTCGTTTCTACTTCACATAAACACTTCAGCGTGAGATACACGTATAGTTGCACCACCGCTATATAGGACGAGAGTTTGGAAGAAGGTTGAAGGAGGACGGAATGAAGAAATTCCTATGTACCGAGGGGGACCTACCAATACTCGGGTGAATTGGGTGTGCAGCGAAAGAGTCTCGCTCCGATGCTCACGTTTATGTGAGTTTCTTTATTTCCCCACCACGACTTCCCTCACGTGGGTTTTGTCCATATGGACACCGTTTATCTTCCGGGGTTACGGTCGAGGTTGTACAAGCAATAACGGCTTTCTAACCTCTTTCTACTTTCGACCCCTTGCTGCGTTCATCGTGCTCTTTTCACTCCCCCTCCTAGTCGTACATAGATACACGCGCAGCCCCGCATTTTCAATTCATCCCTACTTTTCTGTCGACCGCCTGGTGAAAGGCGACCAGAGACGGAGAGAGGAAGGGACGAGGTAACGAGATAAAAAGAGGCGCGCTGTTCTGTTTTATTGGAAAAAACGATACGAATTAAATTTGAATACGTCGATCGAACATGTTGCGTTTGCGGCTTGCGAGCATTGCTCGTTCATGTGAAATGTCGCGAGCGTCGATATTTCGTTATTCGTTCGGAGGTACGCAGAATGCTACGCACGCACGTGTCGTATAACTATATGTAACGTGGGGTCTATAGCTCTATTCCACCCGTAACCACCGGACCATACGCGACTCGACACTCTTTTTTATTCTCCAACTATTTTACGTATCTCGTGCGAAATATCACGCATCGCGTAATAACGACTCGGACTTTCAATGATAACAATGTTATCATTGAAAGTATTCATTGAATCGTTTCATCGAAGGACGTATCGTCCTTCCATGAAAACATTTCGTTTCCAAAATCTCCGCGTCGTCTTTCACGATATTCTCGATCTCTTCCGACGTTTTTTAACGATATAGAATAAATGGTACAGTCCTACGTAGATATACTCCGAATTCGAACGAATCCTTTCGAAATATGAAACTGCCGAGACGCGCCCCGTTTTATCTTTGGAACAGGAACGACGACGAAACGATGTGTAGGTACGTACGAAGAAGAGATTGGTACATTACGTTGTAAAGAGAGAATGCATCGTGTACTCGTTTTGTTACAAAATTATTTATCTGCGTGCGCGCGTGCAAGCCGGTTCGCAAAAAAAAACGAAATATATGTACGGGAAAAAGCTCGAAAAGAGATGTATGGAATGGCGAAACTGCGATGATCTGAAAAGCTCCGAGAATCGAATATGCATCGGGATGATATACGTACCGGTGTTAATAAAGAGAAAGAAATGGCGAGAGATCGCGATAATGGTGAAATACGAGGGTCTTTTTTCTCTCTTTTCTTTTTCTCGTACTATTTCCGACATATCGCTATACATATATCGCTATACATATATCTAGCCTATTTTGCAATATGATATACATCCTCAGTTTTCCTATCCTGTGCTCGCGTGGAGGATATGCAGTTTTATATACATGTATATTAGACTTCTATATGTTATGTATTTAAAAATATAGCGTGTAGAAGCATGAAAAAAGGGGCGGATAGAGCGAGCGACAATTTCCGATCCCTTGGCTCTTCTCACAATCAGTCCTTTTTCTTTCCGGGTCAATCAGATTTATTTCTTTTCTCTTTGTAGATCGATGTTTCGTGTTTTTTCGTTTTCGATTGTAATTATCTTTCGTGAAAACAAAAAAAAATACCAAAGGACGATCGAAGCGAAGGATATTCTGAAACACGATGGAAAAACTATAGTAAGGCAGGAAGGAAACGAATATGACGATTTAGTAAACAATGTCCCTTCTTTTTCGTTCATTTTCGATCGAGCGATAAATCGACGATATTTTCAGCGAGATTGCGCGTAACCGGTGCATACGATGTTAAACGAGAAGAAAAGAGAGGTCACCGTTGAAAAAAATCGTATTGGTTTTTTTAATCTATTTCAATGGCGAAAAATTGATCTTTCGAACAAAAATCATATGACTTTTTCGTTGCCGAACGAATAATTATACGAAGTATAACGAGAATAATTTTGGCGAATGATAAATAAAAATCAAAATAAAAACTGTTGTAATTTCGTACGGTCGAACAAAAAGAATCGTGTCAAATACCGAGTCGTAACGACCCAAAAATCGATCGGATTGTCGTCATGTTTCCTAATTCGAGAGCGATGATTGGCAATCAATGCAGAGAGGAAGAGAGAAGTGCCTCGATGAACGAAGTGTCGTTGGTACCTGGCGCTATCGCTGTATTTCCGCTTCGTGCGTATGTACAAAAGCCGGACCAATGTGGATTAGAACGCGCAGAGAAACATCGTTAGGCGGCACATGGCACAGGCAACAAGCCCACATTCATTTTATCCTCCGTGACGTCATAACATATACGTCTACAAAGATACCAAGTCCTTTCTTCCTACAACTATTTCATTTTTAATAAATTATTTTACCGCGTATTAAACCACGACACCTTGGAATCTTCATTTATAGCATAAACAAAAAAAAACAATATAAATCAACCAACCGTAATTAACAAAAACATAAATAATGCGTACGAAGGAGATAACACGTACAGATAGCGAGCCGTCGCGAAAAGCCCCATACGAAAAACACGAAGTATCGAGAATGAAAATAAAAATTCATCACAATCTGTCACACGTAGGCGCGAAGATTTATGTATTGGAAATTTAATCAAAGTGTCCTCGTAGATTTATCGAACAATATATAGATCGGATTTGTCGTCGTACTGCGACCTCGTACAACGTATAGGCGCGAGTATCGATATGTCGCAGGTGATTGATTGACAATGCAGCCGCGAAGTGCGAGTGGGTTTCAGGGTAAATTCTCGCTCGTCTTTGTGCGTTTGGCGTATGCGTGTGTGTGTTAACGGTCACCGGTAGGTAGGTATATAGTTCGGTTTAGGTCAGTCGTTAGGGCGAAGACGATCGAGCAGGGGGGTTGAGTAATCCATGTTGGAGCATTACAGAGGCAGAGGCGGGCGATATATACTCTACGGATAGACGCGCTATCACGGCAAGCCTCTTGTACCGCAGCAGCGAGCTTACAGCGTTAATTCTACGTCAGATCGAAACAACGCACCCTATAGGTACAGAGCCATATACCCTCGTAGCCCTTCCCCCCCGAATACTCGTACATTGATACGTTAACGTATATAATATACACTCGTAATTGTCGTTATTGCATCGACTTTCAATAATATAACGTTAAGAGGCTCAAAACTTTCATATCCGAGGCGAATTCACTCGAAATTCATCGTCGAACATCTAGGGTAATTCCGGCTCGTGGCTTCTTTCAAATATCGGGTCAAAAGCATATTAAGGCACGCGAATGGGTCACGGTTGCAATAAGCTAAATTTAATTTATTTCATGCAATTTTGTTTTTCATTAGAGTTAATAATTTTTTTTCGTTTTTTTTATTGCTTTTGTTATTTGGAAAAATTCAAATGGTTTAGTTTTTATAGAGAAACGATGGTTTGGAGGAAACATTTTTATGGATTATTCGTATAATATAGGGTTCGACTAATTGACATTAAATGTTTGCTTGTTTGACCGAAATGAACGTAAATTTTTTCGGAACGAAGGAAATTTGTCATATAGTCCGGATTTGAAGAAAATCTCATTTCCGGCCTAGCCGTTATTCTCGTATTACGCGCGCACGTCCCTCGTGGGTTTTCCGGGCATTATGGACGAGCTCATCACTATCAGCGGGAGCGACGGAAATGGAAACACGGAGAAAAAGCATCGAAAACGAGGAATATATTGACGAGAGCCGAGGATCGAGAAAAAAGGATAGACAGACAACATACGCACGACTGGAAATTCAACGAGAGGGTAAAAGGGAAAATACAAACCACAATTTCGTTTCGCCTCGTACGGACAAAACTTCATTCTCTCTCGCTCCCACTTTTTTCATTATGTTTTTACCATCGGTTTCTGGCATAATTTCTGGATGCTGGCTTTCATGAAAATGTCACATATTTTGTTGTCTCTACTTGCTCCCCTCTGCTATTTTCGATTTACGCACGGTGGGATATTTACCGAATATTTCGACGAATATTCGCGTTCTCGCCGAAGTGAACAATATCGGGCGAGCTCGAGAGAGAGAGAGAGAGAGAGAGAGAGAGAGAGAGGGAGGGAGGGAGGGAGGGAGAGAGAAAGACAATGAGAATTTTCGAAGCGAGCATAATAAGCCCTCTCGTATTTGTATATAACGAAAATAGATAGAGATGTTTATAATAAATGGAGTTTGATAACGCCCAATATCGGAAAGTTTCGACGAGTGACGGGAATTCGCTGAAACATTCGCTGACCGGTATATAGGTACGCGTGAAATGCGCAACGCGGTGCGTATGACACATTCTTACACACCGCTGCCCAATGCACACGCGATAAGCGCGTTCGTCCGCACTCTCGAAATATTTTATAACGTTGCGTTGTTTGCGATTCCTTTTAAAGTGTCTCGCTTGTACAAATATTGAATTTAATCATCGGGCGCGTGTTCTCTCACTCACTCTCGCATTATTGCGAACCAGCACCTTACGAACTTAACGATATTGAAACATTTTCCAAACGTCATATGCATTATCGTTTTCAGCCCGTATTATAATAAAATAACATCGTTTTTTTTTGTTTTCGATAAAATAACGAGAAAGGTTCGAATATCGAAAAGCCATGAAAATGGTATCGAGTGTAACTCGACTCGGCAGTTTCGAGATATAACGATGCATTATTGGTTATTCGGAATTATTTGAAATGCCAACGAAATTAAACCACATAAAACGAAACGAAATATATCGAATTGAAATAAAAATTGATTCGAGCGAAACGTTGGTCGAAATTTATTCGAACGTCACTTTGCGATGTCGAGCGAAAAATAATGATTACCGGACGGTACGTTTCTTTCTCTCTGTTTCGCTTCGAGTAAAACGAAAGTTTGCACGAAGTCAATTAATTTTGAACGCTTCGAGTGTCGAACTTAAATTCATAGGTTATCACGAATTAAACCTTTTGCATTCCTTCTCTCCACCCTTCTATTTTTACCTTTTGCTCTCTCACTCTCTCTGCGGTACATGACATCGGAAATTGTGACGACGCGTTTTTCTAAGTCAGAAGGATCCATCTCGGAAGTGACTCTCGAGGGAGCAAAAAGACCAGAGGAGCGATCGAAAGGACTGCTGAAAAAGAAGGAGGAGCGAAAAAGAGGAGAAAAGTCGGAAGCGAAATAAAATCAAAAAATAAAAACGTTTAAATCCAACGCCCTGTCTCTCGCTCTTTCTACGTCCGAGAAGGAATCGCCGTTGCTGTGGCAGCATTGGCAGTGAGCATAAATCGCTGCGCTCTCGAAAGGTAAAATATCGTTTCATACATATCAGAAGATTGTAGTGGTAACTGCTGTTCTTGCTATATTGGAGAACGTCCACCCCTCCTGCGCCTCTCTCTCTCTCTCTCTCTCGCCCCTTCATTCCTGTTCAACCCCAGACGGTTCTCGTGTCTCTTGCATGCTCGCGGATACGCCGAATTATTAATGTCGCGGTCGGTGAATTTCACTCTCTCTCTCTCTCTCTCTCTCTCTCTCTCTCTGTCTCTCTCTCAACTCACCGTACTACATATATAAGAGTCCGCGAATACTCCACACATGACGCGTACAAGCATTGTACTTGTATATACATAGAATGTATGTAGTTACTTTGTGTAACTACCACTATTACGCTCGTATAATAGTGAAACTCCGTACATTGGATGAATAGAATAAAGGGGTCGCGAACTGTCTTCCCACCTATTGCTGTCTGTAGAGAAAACGTCGCGAGTATATGGCATTCAAGCCGCGTCGCGACGGTTATTCAAGCCTTGCTACGACTCGACGTCGTTTCACCTTCTAATTACTGTGACGAATTAACCAACGCGCCTCGTCTCTCTTTCTCACCCTCGCCACTGTTATAAGGCAATAACCGGAAAGCAAATTTCATTAGCAGAGTTTCGAATATATAATATTTCATAAAGATAAACCGAACTAAAAAGTGTTTCGCAGAGAAAAAAAAACGCTTTTATACCGCAACTATGTAGGAAAAAAATGTGAAACATGGATATTGGTTATTAGATATTTTTTTGAAAAAAAAAGACTACGTAAAAGATTGTGTTTGGTTCGATATTAATAGAACTGAAAAAACTACAGTTTTTTTTGTTCGTATCTCGATGATCGTTAACTCTCTTCTACGCTGGTTATTTTTCCTCCTCGTATTTTTATCGTTCAATTAATGAGATAAGTATTAACCGAACATTTCTGTCGGTTTCTGGCGCGTCGCCTGCAGCGCCATCGTAATCGTGACCGGCTATTTCTCGAGTACTTTCGAATAAATGACTCGCTACGAACTTCGAATCATTTTTTTTTTCCTGAAATCTTTCTACGGTCCGCGAGGTCGACCATTTTCTTTTGCTCCTCTTCACGTGTCACGAATTCGCCCGCGATAAATTTTTTACTATCGTCCATTTCCCCTACGTGAACGGTTATGTCGATGAAACGCCGATATTTCAATATATTTTTTATTGCATATCTGCGTATCTTCGGGCTACGCGAAATTATCATCAAACGTCGCCTTAATTCAACGATCGTTCGAGTGCCTACTTGAGTTCGCTAGCGGCCTCTCGTACCCGGGGCGAGTAATCCAGTGAAATCGACTCGATATATATTTCATATATTTCAGTCAAGAGGATTGTGATTTATCGTTATCTTATACTTTTTCAATGAAACACGCCAGATAGGATTGGGAACGAATGAGTTCAGAGCTTGGCCAGCCGTCGTTCCGCGGAGTTTCAACTGGAATTGGCTATTTTCGAGAGTAATGGAAGTCCGACCCTCCATCTTTAGGCGCGCATATCCGATGAAAAAAATATACGCACTATTGTTGAAAACTCGCTAAAACGAGGGACGATTGATTGACAGATCTTGTTATACTACCGTATATGGTGAGATCCAGTTAATCCTTTCTCTCTCTCTTCACAATAGCTCGATACACGATAAAATTGACGCAACCTTTTGTTCTCGCGAGCCGTCTCGCATCAACCAAATGCGGAAGCTTACTTCTCCCAGCTCGTCAAATATGAACTCTCTAACCGTCAATTTATTTTCACCGGAAATACGCAGTTTCGAAAACAAAAGCAACAACAACAATACATGAACAAATTGTCGAAAAAAAGTGGTTTACATTTTGAATATGCCTCGTCACTGTATACACCCGCTGCGTTCGTTCCCGGAATCAAAGTCTATTCGCTTTTATTCCCATGGTCGTCGAGCAATCGTGAAACAGTCTATATATATATGTATGTATATACACCTATATACATGTAACTCTACGTATACGTACGGTGATACTCGACATTTGGCTCCAGTCAGCTACCCTCGATATCATTCAGCCGCATGAGAACGGGCCGTCTCTTTCCCGCGCTTTTATTTATTCCCTCAGTTTCATTTCATTTTCTTCGTTGGGTCGCGCCACTCTTTCTCTCTCCTTCGTGCCAGGCGCACGAATCGTCAGAGACATTTCCGTGAAAATTATTACAATTGGACCTCTCTACACGTAAGAGGACGTAAGGGGGAGGAAAATGCGAAGTCACCGAATTCGCAATTTGGCTTCCACCCTGAGGACGTTTTTTGTCCTCTCTTGTTCGTATCCCCCCGTCAGGCCCTTTCTCTTACCGTAGTACCGGTACGATGATGCTCGCGAACACACCGAACCGAGGAACGAGCGAAAACCATGCGGGCGGGCAAGCTCGACGAGATAAGTCGAATCGAATGTTTGCTCCGATCCAACCCGAGGAAAAGAGAGCGGGGAGGATAAAAATATGGAGTACGGGATGAAGTGATGCGAGGGTCGAGTTTGAGAGAGCGAGAGAGGAAAGTCTGGGAGAAACACTTTCCTTCCGACGGCTCTATCTCTCGCTTCCGTATTTATATTAATATATTCGAAATTTCCATGAAAACGGTGGATGGCGGAAGCGGGGAGAGAGAGAGAGAGATATGGAAAGTTTTACGTCCGCGGCTGGCTCTCCTGATTGCGATTGGGGCTCTGTGTACTATATATACCTGTATAATTTATATATATATATACAAAACAACCCCGGTTCGTTTTATCAATATAACTCGACGTTTATAAAGCCCGTGTGACAAAATTATTGGTGATGAAACAGCTCGTCAAAAATTATCGGCTCGCGTGTATATATATATATATGTACGACTAAATTTCATCGATTTCCTCGTGCGTCGATAGCCATTTTTATTTCGCGTCGCACCTCGTTCGATTCGTATTTTTTTATTTTTTTCATGATCGATCGGACGTAACGCGAGCTAACTAAACCGCGAGAATACGAGCTTTTCCCCGGAAAAAAAGCTAGAGAACATTTTGTTCGTGCCTTTTATACTTTACTCTCCCCTTTCTCAATTTCAGAACCTCCCAAAGCATTTCATTTCTTCGTACACGTATACGTATAGCGCGTATTCGCGGCCGGGGGGGGGGGGGGGGAGGAAGACGTGGAAACTAGAAAGGCCAAGAAGCAATTCGGTCGTCGAGACGCTACGAAAAAGAGATCCATTCGTCCACGGAGAAAGGGTGGAGGTCGAGAAGAAGAGGATTAGATGGAAACGAGAACGACGGAAAGAAAGTAAGAAAGTCGGACGAAGAGAGATATAGATCGGAAGCGTATATGAGAACATAGTCCTTTTTCATAGATATATGTGTGTAAGCATATATGTATAGCGCTATTGGAGGGAACACGGGGGGTGAAGAAGCGAGAGAAATCAAGAGAGGGCAGAACGGATGTTCGAGGCACACGCGAGAACCGGTTGGAGTTTCTCGTCTCTCCGCCAGCCAATTGTCTCGATATTAAACTGCAGCGAAGCTATTCCTCCCTTCACCCCTCTCTTCTCTCTCTCTCAACCCCCGCTCCATCGTACTTTTTCCTCGAACCAGCGCCACTTTTCCGCCTATATCCACCTTTCCACGTTTTCCAAGAACAGTTCCGGAACGAGTTTTTTTTACCCCTGACAGACACTGCACATCGACACTCGCACACGCCTAAAGGCATCTACGCTACCGCCCCACAGTTTTCCCGTCTCACAGTCGATATCTAACCTCTCTCGTGTGTCTTTTACAGCGGTGACCGAAGACCGCATTCAAAAAGCAAAATAATAACCGGAGAAAAAGTGGTCGGTGGTTTGATTGAGAGACAGAAGGGAAAAGGGCCAAAATATAGAGAAGAGTTGGCACGTTTCCCTATTCGGTATTAAGAAGGAGGGATGCTGATGACGAGGACGTTGAAGGAGAGTCGCGAAGAGACGAGCACGTTCGCGAACCAGGGGCTGCACTTATTTTTCTCACACTCCATCCGTGACGAAAATCTCTCGGGAAACAGACCGAGGAAAATCCCAACGAGGACTTGACAAACAAGAGTCATTCGCCTCTCTCGCTCTCGACCTTCGCTTCTGATATTGCCTCCCTCCCACCCTGCTAGCTCCTTTCGTGCGAAAATCCTGGTGGACGCGGTAACGCGCCGAATGCTTCGAGTTTGCTCACCC